>JAYDZK010000044.1:16057994-16090998 GCA_034509185.1 Euphonia xanthogaster | reverse complement strand
CTCCCTCCCGGCCGGGGGAGGAGCCGCTCCCGCACCGGGGCCGAGCAGGGGCTGCTTCCCTGGGAGATCATTCTGTGCCTGTGTCCTCATGGCGAAAAATGTTCCTCTTTGTCCAGACGGACTCACCCTGGGAGGAACTGGAACCTCTTTTCCTTGGTTTTAATGTGTGACTTGGTGTACAGAGGTGTCCTTTTGGTTATGCCCCATTTGAGGGGCGCAGCCTTGCTACCCCCAGTGCAGGGATACTGATGTGCATCTCTGTGTATGCCTGTGTTCTACAAACAGGCTGCAACAGGCAGCAGCTGCAGAGAGCACAGAGCTGTGCTGTAATGATTTTTACATCCGTGAACACTGTCTGTTTTTCCTTTCATTAAGGAACATTTCTTATGAAAAAGTAGCTGGATTTCTGATGTGAAATAACAATTCTGCTCGAGACTGAGAGCTGTTTAGAATAAACGCCAGACACTGTGTGATGGAGACGTTGCATGGAGACTTAATGCTGGTCACATCCCTTCTCTGCCAGTAAGTCAAGGATGTGTCTTTGCTATTGTATTTGGTGACTCATCTTTCAAATAATCATCTCTGGAAGAATTCTGTGCCAAGACGAAAAAATGCCTGGGTCCCAGAAGCATGTGTGTGTCTTTCTGTGAGCACAGCCCAGGACAGAGCTGTGGGGCAGCTCTGCTCATCCTCCTCTCGGGGGCCAGGACGCTGGGACACGGGCTGGCATGGTGCCCGTGATGGGGCAGCACGTGCCTTGGGCAGAGGACAGGAGGTGAAGGAGGTAGCACTGCCTCATGCAGGTCCCATTTACTGTGGTTTGCCTGGGAACACGGTCAGTCAGGAACCCACAGCGTGGGGCAGCCACAGCACTCTGCCCCACACCTGCCAGTGCCCACCTGCCTTGGGACTGCAGCCCCAGGCACCTGAGCCTCTTACCAGCACCTGGAGGTTTCCTCACCCTTGGAGAAAAATATGTAGATTAGGTGAGTAAGTGAAGTGCTGTATGCTAATGAATTCAACAGAGCCACTGTTCCATAACATCCAACCTACACACAGAGGATGTGCTGGAAGTGGCTTCCCTGGAAAACATTTCCTCGCTGCTTAACAAAAAGTTACATGAACTCATTAAACATAAAACAAGATGGTGAATAGCAGAGAAACTGTAGGTGCTGTGTGGACTGAGTCCCAGCAGCTGTGCCCACAGAGAGGGACAGATTCCTTGGGGGCAGAGGAAGGCTCCAGCAGCTGGTGTGTGCCTGGGGATGGTGAAAGGTGGAATTGCACTTCATTTGTAGCCCATGGTGTAGATGGCCCCAGCCTGGCCTGACCAGGCTCTCGGGCCATGAGCACTGTCTCCAATCAGGCAGCCACACGGCCAGTGCCCACGGTCTGTATCCACAGGTAACTCCCACCAGAAGGGGCAGCTCGGCTGTTCACGCCCCGGCAGAGTCTCCTGTGCCCCAGGGGTTGGGGCACCATGGTTGCCTGTCTGTGCTGTTGTGTGCACAGCCCCTCAGGAATGCCTAAGTGTGCATGGTCAGGGCTGCAGCTCATCCTGCTGTGCCTCTTCTTTTCTAAGATAATAACTGGATGCTGCAGTTTTGACAGGACCAAGAGCTGACTGGCTGGTCTGAGAGTTCTGCTGCTGCAAAGAGAGCAGAACAGATAGACAAGCCAGTGGCACAAGCCATTCCCTCTGAGTTACATGGAAAGACATTTTCCATATTAGAATGGGGTTAAAACTCACGGTTCTCAGGGGCACTAGAAGATTTCTAGCAGATGTGTCTGGGAGCACTGCCTTGGGTTTGTTTGTTTTTTTCTTTCTGAGAGTAATTCTTATACCAGAAATCTTACAAATCAACTTTTCCACATAAATTGTTGTATCTGGAAGGAAAACACCAGACTTATGATTTTATTATCAAATCTTGCTAGAAAAAAAATATTAGTTAAACTGTTTTTCTATATTACAGAGATGCAGAGATGGCCCTGGACCAAATGGATGAGCCAAGTGCTTGCTGCTGTGCCTGCTCTCCAGCCTGGGAGCTGCAGTTCTCCAGGAGCTGTGAAGCCCCTCTCAGCAGGACTCTCCTCTGCTGTGAACTCAGGCAGGATGTGTGAACTGGAAAATGCTCCAATTGCAGCCTCCTTGCACAGTCACTAATGGATTGTTGGGGCAGCCTGGTCTCACGTCAGGCAGGACTGTGCTTAGGACTAAGGAATGGCACGAATGTCTCAGGGGATGCAGTGGTGTTTTAAGGCAAAGCAAAGTTCTGAGCAGTAAACCTTTGCTAGGCAGTAAATACCTGCTGGACAAGCAGGCCAGCCCACAGGGCAGTTAAAACCATCAGCACTTGGGCAAAGCACTGTAAATCACTTGCCCTTCTCCAAGGAGATCGTCTGCTGTGAGCAGCTCATGTCATCCACCAGGTGTGGAGTCTTGTTGCTCTAGTAGCACCCACCATGCCTCTGAAACATGGGACAGGGGAAGCAGACAGCCACAGGGCTGAGAAATTAGATTAAATTAGCATGAATTAGCTGTGATGAGACACTTCTTCACAGGTGAGTTTGGAACATTGAGGAAATGCAGCAGCTCTCCATCCTCTACCACTGCACTGGACAGGGAGAGGTTCCTGATGCAGGCACAACATCCAGCCCTCCAGCTTCACACATCATGGGAACACAAAGATTCCCTAGAAAAAGCCGAATTTGACAAAGGACTTGCACTCAGCTGCTTATTCTCTAGGAAAAAAATCCTTCAAGAGGTGAGTGAGGTCACCCCCATGACCTGCCTATTCCTCACTCTTTTCATTAACTGCAATTTATCCTGCAGCAGCTTTCGTAGATCAAGGCAAAACCCTGCCATTAGCTTTCCCTTGTTGAACTAGGGCTGAAACCCAGCCAGGTCTACCTGCTCATCACTGCTGAGTGCTACAGAGGGTCCCCTGGGAGAGGGATCCATGTCAGTCCCTGGGTGGGACACTTGAGCACCTCTTGACCTGCCAGGGCTGAGCTGGCAGTGACCACAGTGGCTGGAAGAGCATGGCTCAGCTGGCACCCAAGATGCTGCTGCTGCCCTGGCAGTGCTGTGAGGTGCACTCAGGGCTTCCCAGGCTCTTCTGCTCCTGGGAAGTGTCTCCCTTTGCCACTGCCAGCCTTCGTTCTGCCTCTGCTGGTGAGGGGCTTCAGGCCTGGGGGCTCTGTCACACCTGGGGGCTCTGTCACACCTGGTGGCTCTGTCACACCTGGTGGCTCTGCTGTCCCTGGGGGCTCTGTCACACCTGGGGGCTCTGTCACACCTGGGGGCTCTGTCACACCTGGGGGCTCTGTTACACCTGGGGGCTCTGCTGTCCCTGGTGGCTCTGCTGTCCCTGGTGGCTCTCCTGTCCCTGGTGGCTCTGCCGTACCTGCTGCTCAGGTCCCTAGCTGCAGCACCAGCCCTTGCCACATGCTGGCCCCACAGCCTCTCCACAAAAGCTTTGAAGGATGCTTACACTATTAATGGGGTATATTTATACCTGTTTATCTCTGTCAGTTGGGTGGAAAATTGCCAGATGTACCGTTTGCCTTCCTAACACAGACATCTCCTGCATCATCTGGATGAGTGCACTGAGCGGCATCGCTGCCAGGGAAAACCTCACCCTCCTTCGTGGTCTGGGTGTTTGTGGGGTGTGCCTTGGCCACTACAGAGAGCAACGCCCTGGGAGCAGGTCCCCATATGAGCCAGACCTCTGTCCCACACTGCTCTGGATTTAGCCTGTGGGAGGTCAAAGGAGCAGTGGAGCCAGGAGCTCCTCAGTGAGGCCCGAGCAGCCAGGGCTGCCATGGCCAGGCACCGCAGCCCTGAGACCAGTGCCTGCTTTGGAGGCACCAGGAAACCCCCGAGGCCCTGTGCCTGCTGTGAGGAGTGCCCAGGAGCAGCCAGGGCATCCCTGCTGGGGATGAGGAGGGGAGGCTCAGAGCCAGCAAATATCCATTCCAACACAGAGCGAGGCAGAAAGATAAGAATGGCTTAAAAAGAAAGAAATTGCCTCCAAATAAAATGTTTTTCCTCATTTCCCATGATACAGTGAAATTTCTTCATGGGCAGATAGTCAGAGTAGAGTCCATTACACTCCACACTTTTTGCCTTGAAACATAAATAGCTGCATCTCATATAAGTGTTTGTTATGAGGAAAAGCATGTGCCTAGAAAAGTTAGACATTAAACCATTATTTCATGCAGAAAGATATGCTAAAGGGAGAGGATTACTTACTATATTAATTCTGTCTTTCAGCTACTCGTACGTCTCTCTGCACATAATGACTTCAGTCACAAATGAGGTGCTGCAAAAAATCCAGTTCCCTCCATTCCCATTTCCTTGAAGACTGTGCACACAGTGACCCTCCCTCTGGGCCCTGTGGGGGCAATGGGACAGCAGAGGTGGGAGCAGAAATCTGTTAATCTGTGGGTGATCTGTCAGCCTCTGTCCTTGCACAAAGTACTTATGGGCAAGTGCTGAGGTTTGGTTTTAGTCCTTATATTGCAGCTAAATACTTCAAAATATCCCTGTTGGTGGCACAAAGTAACTGTGGTGTGACCCTCAAATATTTCTTCCTGTACCAGAAGTTAGAAGAGCATCTTAAAAGGCACCAAAAATTTTCTAATCATAAAATTTTCCCAGCAAGTGACTCATAGAGGGAGAGTTTCTGAGGTTAGCAAAACCAAAAATCCCCAAGCACAGGGTCCCAGGAAATCTGTGATGTGAGAGATTGTTTAGCTGTTTCTGCCTAGGATGTCATGGTCTGTTGGCACAGGGTGCCAAAGCCACGGCACTGCAGGGTGCAGGGTCACGAGCAGTGGCACGGTGCCAGGGAGGCAGTGGCCAAGGTCAGGGTGATTCCTGCTGACCAAGCTGTAACAGGTCACTGCAGGGTGGCAGCCTGCCCAAACAAACAACCCTGCCATCCCCCTGGCTCCGGTGTACAAAGCCATGGTCCCACGTATGAAAGCTGTGGAGGATCTCTCACCTGACATTCCGGGCCCTGTGTTTGCTGGCACTGGTGCAGAGAATGATCCGAGCTGCACACAGGAATGGGAGCATCAACGAGCAGCAGGGCCTGATATCACCATCTGCTCAGAGCCCATCTTGGGCATAGAGAAACCAAAATGACAGTGTTTGGGTTCTTGGAGGAGTAAGGAGGGGCCAGCAGAACTGCCTCCTTGCATGGCCAGAGGGCGGGCTGAGCTGTTGAGGAGCCTGGCTGAGAGATTTCCTTGGGAGTCCTGAAGGACACAGAATTCCCCCAGGGAACTACAGGCCTGTCAGTCTGAACTTGGTGCTGAGGAAGCTTAAGGACCAGATCGCCTTGAGTAGCATCACAGAGCACATACAAGATACCCAAGGGATCAGGCCCAGTTTAGATTGGATATTAGGAAAAAAATTCTCCATGGAAAGGGCTGTCCAGCCCTGGCACAGGCTGCCCAGCAAAGTGATGAAATCACTGTCCCTAGAGGGATTCAAAAGCCATGTAGATGCAGCACTTGGGGACATTGCTTAGTGGTGGCCTCTGCAGTGCCGGGGGAATGGCTGGACTAAATGGTCTTGGAGACCTTTTCCAAGCTAACCAATTCCATGATGCTCTGTAGTAAGTCATCCTTATTGAAAGGGCTGTGTTTGAAATCTGGCATCAGCAATACAGAACATGTTGCATCTTTGCTGGTACCTCTTCAATCTGGTTTGCAAGGCATCCTGGAGGACGTGACCTTGGAGGCAGGCAGCACATCGAACCTGCGTAATCTGAGCATCTCTGCATCAGTGGCAGCCTGTTGGGTACCGGGCAGTTAATAAATAATGAGGATGTCAAAGATGACAGCAGGAAGGTGGGAGCAGGTAGCAGCTTTGCAGCCAGCTCTCTGACAGCTGCCTGGCAATCTCCCATTAGGAGGCGAGCGCCAGCGCTCATCCCGGTGCAGTGTCCGGCACCGGGCAGCGGCGAGGGCTCCGCACTGGCCGGGCAGCGGCGAGGGCACGGGCTGAGGGCACGGGCTGAGGGCACGGGCTGAGGGCACGGGCTGAGGGCACTGCCCAGGGCTGCGGGCACTGCAGAGAGCACAGGCACTGCCCAGGGCTGAGGGCACTGCCCAGGGCTGCAGGCACTGCAGAGAGCACAGGCGCTGCCCAGGGCTGCGGGCACTGTCCAGAGCAGGGTGTGGGCACTGAGGAGAGCAGGGTGCTGGCACTGCCCAGGGCAGGGTGTCAGCACCGCGGCACCGCTGCTGCCGGGGCAGCTCCTCAGGACATCAGCTCTTGTTCACAGGTGTTTCCTCCAAGGGTTGAATTGCATCACACCAACACTCAAAGATTAGGAACCTGAGGTGTAATTGATCTTCTGATGGCTTTTTAAATATCTGGTGAGAGGGGGCTGATTTCCAAACAGCAGAATCTGCACCAAAATGATCTTGATTTGAATAAGTATTCCATCCTTGTTTGGTAAATATACCCAGTGTTAATGGTGCTTAATGATGCCTGTAATTGGTGTCTAAAGTTATTTAAAAGTAAATTTACTAGAAAATAATTAGCAATTTTATAGTTCACTACTTCCTAATTTTGTCGATAAAAGTTTTTCTGTGGTTTTTATCAGATGACACAATAGGGCCATGCTGTGAAATAACCTTTTTTCGAACAAGCAGGAAATTGTGCACACAAAATAAGACTAAAAAATTTTCCTCCAAATTTCTTACCCTGGCAGCCAGCCCTCCCTCATCCCTCTCTTTTTATTAGCCACTGATTTATCCTTAATCAGCAGCAAGTGAAATCTCCCAGGTATTGCTCGGGGATTTGTTCTTTGTGACCTTGGGAGGTGCACCCCAGACTGAGAGGTCAGTGAGGAATGCTTTCCCCCACACGAGCACTTGCAGGCTGGCCCAGGTGGTTCTGGTCCTGGTCCTCATTCTGGTCCTGGCTGCAGCAGGTGCCTTGCCCAGCCCTTTTGGCTGCGGGGGCCATGGCCTGTGGGGCAAGCAGCACACACGGCAGCACTGTCCTGCTGTGGCTCCCACTCATGGGCTGCTGGTGCTGCTGGAGTGCCAAGAGAAATGGAGCCGAGAAATGCAGCTGCTACAATGATTTATTGTTTAGTGCTGAGGGTTCCAGGGTTCAGTTCAGGACAGTCACATCGTTCAGGTACAGAGACACTGACGGGCAGAGATGCACTGGGGAGGCAGTGACAGCACAGCAATAAGATTCAGAACAGACCCACTCTCCATTTCCAGTCTCTGAACCAGAAAGTACCAGCTTTTCCAGAACAATGAATCACTCAGTCTGTGTATAAAATTAAATATAATTTATGCTTTGCTAATTGAAACCAAATACAAAATTCAATTTCCCGTGTATTCTAATGCTGACATTTGAATAGTTTTTTTTTTAAAAAAGCGTTATTAACCTGACTCTCATTTGGCAGGCCTCTCTCTGGCCAGATAGAAAATAACCCCCCCATCCAGCCCCAGCTGCAGTGGGGCATGCATGGGGCGCATTTCCAAAGAGCAAAACAAAGTAACACCACCCCCAGCCCAGGCCAGTCCCCACGGCCCCAGCCCAGGGTGCCTGGCATGCCCCTGCTCCCTCCCAGCTCTGCAGCACTGGCAGCACCACAGCTGCACCTGCGGTGGGGCTGCAGTGTGCTGTCCCACCATGAGTGGCTGGTGTCCATGGAGCAGGCACTCAGGGCAGAGGAGCAGGCTCTCCTCTCCCAGTGGGCACCCATCAGCTCCTGCCGAGCTGGAGATGGCATCTGGTATAAAAAATAAACCTCTGAATATATGGCAAAAATGACAGGAGTGAGTGTGGGGGCAGGCTGAGGGGCACAGCGTGTGCCCAGCCCGCCCAGGAGCCCCAGCCCCGGAGCTGAGCCCCTCTGCCAGGCAGCCAGAGCCAGCACCCAGCCCAGCCCTGCACCACGCTGGGCGTGCAGGGCTCCAGAGACAGGCAGAGATTCCCAGACATCCTCTGCTGAGGGGGACACCGGGCCTGGAGCCCCTTGTCCTCCATTCGGCATCTTGCACCAAATCATGAAACAACAGGTTTCATGTAGGACCTCTTCTGATCTTTTAATAATGTCTGAAACATCATAAGATTATTTTTATTATGTACTTCCAATTTGCCTGTAGTAATTTGGGAGTTTGTGGGTTTGTGAAAACTGTGCAATGTCAGGAGCTGTTTTTAAATCTGACCAGGCTGAGGGGAACTGACGTGGTGTCAGCAGGGACCTCGCAGTGTCCCTCCAGCATGGGCCACGTAGTAAATGGTCCAAATGGCTTCAGCTCTTCTCATCCAGTCCAAGGCACGGGCACCATTTCATGGCATAGTGATCCACACAACAGGCCCTGGAACCCTGAGCAAGGTCAGCTTGTCACCCAATGAATGCAGCAGTGATTTCATCTGCTTAGCTGGAGCTGTAGGGAGTTCTTTCAGCTCAACCAGAACTGAGTCCTGGTCCCCCCACAGCAACCCCTTCCTGCACCTCTGCTGCGGACCTGCCCAATGTGAGGGGGCTCTCATGTGGCTGCAGCCCAAGCTGGAGGCAGCCTCAGCCCTCATAGAGCAAAGAGAGCTGCCAGCAGTACCTGAGTGCCCTGAGAAATCGCCATGTGAGGGAGCGTTTCAGCAGCTCTGCATCTCACCTTTGCTCCCCCTCTGCCTGGCTCCCCACAGCAGTGGAGGTGGAACAGTGGAGTTGTGTGAAAGCTCTGCTCTTGTCTGCTGGGCCCAGCAAGCAGCTCTCACGACACTGGGGCATCAAGTGGGAATAGGTTTGTTCTATAGTTTCTACCAGGATTTGCAAATTTGGGTGACCTGGTCATTTCCACTAGAAAGCACAGGCTTTGTGCGCTGAGCAGTGCTTGCCCTGGGAGTTGATTGCTCTTTTGTAATTCTGAAGGCTGCTTCCCTGTTCTGCGACCCCAGCTGTCCACAGCAAGCAGCAGGGATTGCATTTTCAAGGTGCAAACAAATGGCAGTGCCAGGGGTCCTGACTGTCAGACCCCGTGCCAGGGCTGTCCCAGCCTCCACCCCTCGGTGCCCGCTGGCAACACTGGCTCCAGACCATGGAGCAGGGCACGGCACAGCCTGGCCAGGAGGAGCTGCGTGGACACGTGTGGCACCACGCTGTGCCTTGGCAGCCTGGCTGGGCAGTGGGAGCCTGGCTCACTCCTGGGGAGCCTGGAGTGTTCTTTCAGCTTCCAGGAGGGTGGAGACCTGGGGGGATCCCAGTTCTGACCTCACTGAGCATCTCAGCAAAGAAGGAACAACTCTCTTCCAACAGTGGAGGTGCACCCATCAGTCAGAGGAGAATTGAGACCAGGTGTCTGTGGCACTTGGTAAATTCTAGTTTTAGTGCAAGAAGTAATTGAAACGTTTGGTGCAAATGAAGTTCCTGTACATAGTTCCTTTGCAGCATAACTGGCTTTATTCCTTCCACACACAAAGACCAGTGTGCATGCGAGTGCACAAGGCCTGAATTTTCCAGATCTGATGCTGCTGTTTGAGCAAAACTAAAGTGCAGGGCAGGAGAAATCAAATCTATGGGTTTGTCCCAGTGCTGGGTTTTGGAAGCCACCCTCTTGCCAGCTTGCTGTGGCAGGAGGTCTGGACCTGCCTGCCTGGCTGCAAGGTGGACACCAGCAGTGGAACGCTGACACAAAGTGCCCCTCACCCTGAGGAGCCATGCTCCCCCTGCCTCCTCCTCCTCCCACCTGCCCCTGACCCCCAGCGCCGCGGTGGGGAGAGCCCGAGTGCAGCCCGAGGTGACACGACAGTTCCAACTGCACATGTGGGGCAACTTCTGCTGCAGCCCTGGCAACTCAAGAGCCTGTTACACACAGGGATGAGACTCTGGCCCCAAGAGAGTTTTGGGTCTCAAATGATCATTCACATCCCGAAAACAAAAAGTATTGTTTTCCTGATTTTGTGGTTCTACTTATCACTTTCTTCCTGTTCCCACTGGAAATCCTGGCCTGTCATTTGGTAAAACATGACATTGAAGGGTTTGTAAAACTTCCGCAGTCTGTGTATGACGTCTGGGTCTATTTTGGGGTGAGTTCGACCCTTGGACTTGCCCAAACACCGGGGAGCACTGCTGTCCTCTGGCTTCTTTAGACAGGGAAACCCCTTCGTTTTATTAAAATAAAAATGCTTCTCTGTCACAATCCTCTTGAGGCCTAAGAAGTCCTGGACCTTGGCCATTTCCCCAGCTGGGTCAGTGATGAGCCTCTCACCACTGACAAACAGGATCTGGGAGAGGGGAAAATACTGGAGCCAGTTTTCCAAGTGCAGGGCATAAATCCCAATGCGGATAGCACTCCAGGAGGCATCAATCAGCCCCAGGGTCCGGTTCTTGAAGGCCAGCACCTCGAAGGTGGGGATCTCTGGCTTCTTGGACAGGGTCTGCGTGTAGTCCGAGATGGCGCGGGTGACGGGGTCCCGCACCACCACGATCAGCTTGGTGTCCTTGGCCATGGAGTGGATGCGCCGCGGGGCCTCGTTGGTCACAAAGTAGCTGGGGGTCTTCTCCATGGTGATCTGGCCCTCCAGCGTCTTGGGCATCACGTTCCTGTGCAAAAACAGAGGAGGGGTTAGCGAGGGGCCAGGCAGGGGTGGGCACCTGGTGCAGGTGTGATGGGACATGCAGGAGGAGAGATGCTGTCACTCCTGGGTGACCCCCAGACCCAAGTTCTTCTGGCTTTGTTTCTTGTCAGCCCCTGGCCGGGGTGGGCACCCAAAATGTTCCATCAGCCTTGGTGACACATTAGGCAGACAATTTGCCCTAAGCGTGTGTAGAGCAAAGCTAATTGACACTAAACCTGCACAGCACCTGCCTGTTCAGAAGCCATCTGCTCCCATTTGCTCAATTAAGCCCATTCACTCCAGAGCCGTGTAAGGAGCGCCGCATTTCGGATTACACAGGACCTTTTTGTTATGATGACATGCTTTTAAATGTCTCAGCTAATAAAACTTAATACAGAATAAGATCCCTTGCTTCTAGTACAATAATTAAATTTATTTACTATCTTGTGTGTGAGAAAGAATGACTTTTCTTTTATCTCTAATTCACACGCTCTGTCAATAATTAATTGCTGCTGGGTTTTGAGCTTCCTGTGCAAGCACTTTTATTAGCCAAAAGGAATTTGCCTACCGGATAAATTAGCATGTAGCAAGATTTTCCTGGATAGCATATTACCATATTGTAAAATGAAACTGCAGTGAGATAGCAGTTATGTCTAAGAAAATGAAGAGGTAAATTCTTGTCCCAGTGCCACCAGTTAAGGATTATCATAGCCAGCCAGAGAGTTTTAAGTGATCACAGAATCACAGAATAAGCTGAATTGGAAGGGACCCACAAGATGTCCCCTGCAGGAGTGTCACAGCCTCCTTCACACCTGTTGTGCTGCCAGCTGGCACGGGGACCTGCCTGCTGCCCACCCCCAGCCACACCGTGGCCCTGGCCGTGGGCAGCCCCAGCCCTGCCTCAGTGCCAAGGACAGGAATGGGGCCGCTGCCCCGAGGAAGCACCCACGGCACTGGGCAGATCTCCTGTGTCAGAATGGAGGATGGCAATGCCCATGGCCTTGCAGGATTATCCCTTTGTACTGCAACTATTTTTAGTACAAACATATGGTGAGGAAATAATGTGGATAGGCTTGAAATGGCTCTGTGAAAGCACCTTGGGCAGTGACAGCCACAGAAATGCTGACGTCAAACTGCTGGGCCCCAAGAAGACCCATTTCAGGAATAACACAGCTGAAGCCTGGAGCAGAAGGAGATGATAGGCACAGCCTGCTAGATGTGCCTGTCAGTGTCACCTCGTATTTGACTGCCAAAGGCATCATCTGGCTTTACCTCTTTAATTTGTGTATTCACCACTGGCACTGTCCAGCCCATCAGCCTTGTTCTGCTGAGAACAGGGGTGATGAGGGGTCTCCTGCCAAGGCAAGAGCGAGGGTGGGTTTGCTGCTGCCACAGGGCTGCCAGTGTCCTCAGCATTTTGGGTGAAGAGGCTGCCGTTCCTTGGCTGCCCCTGTCCCACTGCAGAGCCTTTCCTGTTGAACAGTCCTGTCTGAGTACCAGCAATGCAGCCTGCAGGGCTGCAGCACTCCTTGTCTCAGGGCTCTATGGGGAAGCCCATCCCTGTGGCATCAGGGCCCACTGGACCTGCCTTCCCAATGGCAAGGTGCCTGCAAGCCTGTCTGCTGTCCAGAGCACTCTGGTGCTTCATGCTTGCCTCGCATCAGCCACTTGAGTAGCAGTAAAGAGAAGCAAGGATTAGTCAGAATGATGTATCTTGAGGTATTTATTCCTTTAAGAAAAAAATTAAGAAAAAAATTAAGAAAAAAATTAAGAGGGATAGGAGCACTTGGGGACTGCAGATGCTGCAGAATTACAGACCAGCTTCCTTGGGGAATCCAGTACCTGAATTTAACAGCCCTGTGGGAAGGAAGCAGCTTTTATGGCTATGCACATCACAGCAAGACCCACAGATGATCAGAGGTGAGCCCTTGGGTGCCCACTGCTGTACTAGTAGGGGTGGAGGAGTGGGAGGTGCTGCCACCAGCAGTGCTGCCCCGGGCCCACTCTCACAGCCCATGGCTATCAGCTGGTAGGGGAGGATGGGGAGCAGCCCACCTGCAGCAAGGACAACAGCCACCACGGTGTCCCCTCCCCACAGCAGCACTGGGTGCCCCAGGGCATTTGGTTTGGTTTGCATAAAACAAAAACACTGGGGGTTTATTAAAGAAGCCTGAACAAACATGTTAATTATAACTGCCCCTTCAGATGATGTTCCCATAATAAACAGGAGCCAAGAAACTGCAGAGCTAATAATGTGGAAGTGTTGCCACATTTAAGGACTGTGTTTAACTCCGTGCACAATCAAGACAAATAGATGATGGATGGGCTGGCCCTGAGGAGAGAAAACGGGGAAGCAGTGATCAAGGAAAAGAGAAGGAGAAGCAGATTCAGCATTTGCTGTAGAGTTTTAAGCATAAAGCTGGAAGGTGCAGTTTGTCCTCAGGACACCCTGGCCCTGCAGAGCCCGGAATGACTGTGGCTCTGGGACATACATACAGAAAGGCTTTACCCCAAGCTCTGCTGTGTTTCAGAATCCCCCCGCGTGCTGCCCTGCTGGGACAGGAGCCAAGCTGCCCTGTGCAGGTGAAGGAGGCTTGAGCCTGCAGCCCTGGGGTCGGGTGCCCTGCGTGCAGCCAGTGGCAGGCAATAACTGCTGCCAAACAGAGAGCAGGACACTGCACGGCTGGCTCCCGCTGCTGGGAATAACAAGGGTGTTAAAGCTGGAGCAACCGAGCCTCTGGCACGGCAGGAATGCTCCTCAGAGCAGTTAACCTTCACAGAGCTGCTGCCATGTGCTCTGCCCTAATTGCGTGTGTGCCGACGGAATTCCAACCAGCTCTGTGTGTGCGGGCAGAGCCGCGCTCCGCGTCGCTCCCCTGCAGCGGCTGCTGCAGAGCAGTTTGCAGCACGGGGCTAGGGCTTTGCTCCCTCTGGAACACATTTTGGCTTTCCCTGCAGTGTTTGTGTCCCTTTCGAGGCCAGTCTGGTTGCTGAAGATGCACGGCCAGGGAAGGACTGCACCTGACAGGCCTGCACAGGGCACTGCCGGAGGCGCTGTGCTGGAATGGGACGTGTCTACTCATGGCTCTGCCACTGGTGTCTCCCCACCTGCACCTCCTCTCTCTTCATCACTGCTCACCTGAAAAAGGGGAGCAGTGACAACAATCCACGGGCAGGAGCTCTGCTGACACAGGCATGAACAAACCCTCTGCTCCCTTACGGGACGGGCGTCATCCCCTTGTGCTGTTGGTGCAGCATCACTACACTGTGCAATGCCAAAACTAAACTGGCACGCTGGCCTTGGACCCAGGAATTACCTCGTCCTCCAAACAGATGATCCAATATATATTACTGAGCACTTGCTTGGGCTTTGGATATTTCTCTCCTTTCCTGTTCATTCCCCAGTGCTCCTCAGAGGCTGAGGAGGGGCAGAGTGCTCTGTGCCCCCCCGGCCCCCCTGAGCTGCACAGGGGCTCGCTGCTCTCACTCCAGGTTTCTGCTCTGTGCACGGAAGGTCCCCAGCCAGGGCAGGTGGCAGGCAGGGCAGCTGGCTCCTGCCCACCCTGGCTTGGAGCAGAGGCCCTCATTGGGAAAATGTGCTCTAGTAATTGCTCTTAACTGCTGGTTTCAAACAAGCTCTTTATTTTCAAAGGATACATTTTATAAATTTGCGAATTTGCATGTTGCCAAAATCCCCTTGTGGTTTATTTAAATCCAGATTATCTTGTTTATTCCTTCAGTCACAGCTGTCATTTATCTCTGTGTAGGCAGCTTGTTCACCATGTTGTAGGTTTCCTGCAATCCCACTCAAAAGGAGTCTTTGTTAACTGTATTTTCATGTTCTCAACAAGAGAAAAAACTTCATAGCAACTCCCAGGGCTTGGGGAATCACAGAGGAGGACAAGGAATTGCACAGCTGCCATGGAAAGAGGAAATGGCCAGGTGCTGCAAGTGTCACCTGCCCACAGAGCTCTTCTCTGCTGCTCCTTGGGGTGGAGCAAACAGCTGCTTTTGTTTTGTCAAGACAAACACGAATCCTTTTTCTTTTTATTATTAACACATTCCGGTATAATTGCTTGAGCTGTCGGCTGTGACCTGCTGGTAATTCAGCAGGCCTGGGACTTTCAAGGGGAGAGCAGCATTGCAACTGAGCCCGCAGTAAGCATTAAAAGCAGAACCCATTTGCTATAAGCCCCCGAGTCAAATCTCTTGTTGAATTTATTCAAACATAAATTTACAGCTGAATTTACATAGGTTTAATATTTTATAATCTTTTCAGCCTGTGAATCTATATTCAAGAGTGAGTGCATTAGCTCAGAAATATTGTGCTTAACGCTGAAAATAATTTTAATCTCTCCAAAGTCCAATCCTTTGCACATCACTAAACCTCAGAAGCCAATCCCTTCTAATAAGAGACACAAAACTTGCATCTGTCGCTGCCTAATAGATTCACATTGCTCTAATTCAAACAGCTCACATATGTCTGTTAAAAAACCACTAAACACAAATTATAAAGCCCTTTCAGAAAAGCGGGTGCCAGTTCAGACTGGGGGCCAAAGGAGCACAAACTATCCCCAGGAGACTCACTGGAAGAGTTTAATGCTTAGGAATCTGGTGGCTGCGAGCAGGGGGTGAACCACCACTCTCTGTGACTTGCATTCGGCTTTTGCAGGGCTTGTAACCCCAAATTAGTGGCTGCTGGTACCATTGGTTTCCCTCTCCAAAACAAGGAGCTTTCCCTCTTCCCAGAGTTTCCAAAGCCATTCACTGTCCATGCAGAACACTCTTGTGAGGGGCAGTTTGGGGTTGCAGGGACACGTCCTTGCTCTGTGCCAGCCATGTCCCTGCTGAGTTTCCCATGCAGGATGTGGGAGCCCAGCACGCTACAGCCGGGGTGGGGGCAGCCTCAGACCCCAGTTCAGCCAGGGAAGAAGAAGCAGCTGGGGCTTGACAGCGTCCCAGTGTCCCTCAGCAGGGCCAGCCCTTCTCCCAGTGCGTCCAGGTCTGCCTGGAGCTGTCCGTCCGTCCGTCCGTCCGCCCGCAGCAGGGCCGGATGGAGCGCGGTGCCGGGTTGCCATACCAACGCAGGTGCTAACGCGGGTTGACTAGCTGAGAGCTGAGCTGATCAGAGAATGGCAGTTTGGGGTTGCCATGGCAACCGAGATGCCAAATTGGAATCCGTGTCAATAGCAAAGGTATCCGGGAGGCAGCAAGTGCGCAGGGGGCAGCACCTGGCGGGGCTGCGAGCACCGCTGGGCATCCACCTGCACAGGCTGCCGTGCCTGCTGCTCCTGCCTGCTGGGGCGGCTGGGGCCCCCACTGCAGCCCGGCTGCATCTCAGCCAACACCCCCAGCACCTCCGTCCCACGGGGCACAGCTGCCCTGCTCCCTCCCTCCGTGTCCCCTGTCCGCTGTCCTGTGCGGAGGGGTCGGTGCTGCCCCCGCGGCGGGGACCCGGCTCCGCAGCGGGCGCTCGGTGCCTGCAGGGAGGCTGCGCTCGGGGGCACCGCGGTGCCTGCAGGGAGGCTGCGCTCGGGGGCACCGCTGCAGCCGCGCCCCCAGACCCTGGGGAAAGTGCCTTCGGAGCACTGCCTACTTCTAATGTGATTTTCCACAATATCGCCTAGTCTAGAGTCCAACAATCCCAATGAAAGGGCTTCTGTGTCTCCACAAAATGCAAAATCTTTAACGGCTCATTGGCATGTGCTTAAGTTGGCCTGGATAAGAAGTTACTCCTGAGAACCTGCTATTGATTCTGTCAAGGATTCAAAGGTTTTATAGGCATCGCTCAAGATCTCTTTAGTACTTGTACCTTCTTAATGGCTCTCATCACCGATGGAACTGGAAACATCTCCCAGCACCCTGGGAACAGCTGTCTCTGTGCCAGGAGTCGGAGCCACGCTGCTGCCCAGGAGTGTGGCTGCCCTCCAGACGGCCGGGCAAGCCTCCGTGGCAACGTGAGAGGGGAGCCTGTGGCTCCTCCGGGCTCTTTTAGAAGGCGGGGCAGATACCGGGGATGGGAAAGGGGCAGGGAGGCAAACTGCACCCAGGAAGTCTCCTCTCCTCCTACCACTATGCAACAAAATCAGTGGGCAGGTGGCTGAATAGCAGACAAAAATATAAATATGCTCTGATTTCACTGGGACCATCTGGCTCAGGCATGATAGGTGGGTAGGAATGCTATAATCATGGAGCAGAGTACTAAGCTGATCCATTAAAGTATTTTAGCAGAAGCAACTATGGAACCTATATTAATCTGGCAATGCTTTGTGAACAGACATCACAAGGTTAGATCCATTCAGCTGCAATTAAAACCAGCCCTCACTGATCAGGCTAGCTGGGAGAGCTGCTGCAGCATTGTGTTCCCCGAGGCTCTCATGAGTATAGACTGTTGATACTTGCACAATGTAATCTGAAATTATGATCCTAATGCTAAATCTTGCTTTCTTCTGTTCTTTCCTCAAGCTGAACTCCTCTGGGACATGGCTGTTGCCTTGTGCCCAAATCCCTTGCCTGCACAGCTCTCACACAAATTGGATAGGCTCAGGTTAGTGCTTGGGGTTCCCGATGGGGAAGTGCCTGACATTGTTTGACCAGAGATAAATTTGGCCCAATCTCTCCAATTTTAGTGCAAGATTTATTGTTGGTCAGTGGTCAGCCATGGAACAGGTTGTGAAAAAGGTTGGAAATGCATATTTCTAGTCCCTCTGGTGTCAAATTTATTTTGGCAGTCTCACTACTATTCCCTACAGAAGGCCATGATCCCATTCACTGGGAATCTCAGCATTGTCTGCTGGATTTAGTTACTCTGTTAGTCACAGTTACAGCAAAGCACTGGAATGGGCACTCACGGGCAGGCAGGGGTGAGGCCTGCCCCTCTTACTGAGGATCTTCAAGTCCAACTAGTCTGCTCCAGTCCAGATTTCCCTTCAACACAGGATCTCAAGCCCTCTCGGTGCCAGTTCACTCACTTTCCCCTGGTTCTTCTTGCCCCATGCCAGCGCTCAGCTATGGGGCAGAGCTACATGAAATGCTGATGCACATGCTATCTCTGCAGGACAGAAACCTCTCTGAAACATGCAGTCCAGTGCACCTTGCTGGCAGCAGCCATCCCACGCACTCCCTTCCCACCCCCTTGGGATTCCCAGCTGGGAGATCAATAGCAGCATGCAGCAGGATGAGCCCCCAGCACCAGCTGTGCTCTTCCTGCCCCAAGCAGAGCAGCAGGAGCCCAGATGGGCGCCCATGCAGGAGGGAGTGCTCCCACCCAGGAGTGCTCCCACCTAGCCCAGCCCTGACTAATGATGCCTGTGGAAGGTTCAAGACTGTCAATAACAGGTGCTGTTGCTATTGCAGCCTGCAGTAGCTGGAACAGCCAGTTGGATGTGGGAAAGCTACAACTCATGGGGAGAGCTCTGTGCACACCGTGCAGCTGACGCCTAACACTGGCCAGACTCAACTGGGTGGTCAAATCACTCCAGCTTCCGAAAGATGGGATTGGATGGGCCCTTCCCAAAGAAGGACAGGGAAGTAAAATATTAAAATATAGTGGTTTGGAGCTGCATATCCTGAGGAGTCCTTTTTCATCTTCTGGGAAATTTAATTCTACCAGGAAAAACACCCTGGCAATAATGGCTGCCTAAGTGAAAGAACCACAGCTGTATCATACTAAAAGCTTTTCAGGGAAAAGAGTAAATAAATTCTATTCTTCAGATGTATCTGGATGTTATCCTAACGCAGTGCCAGAGTAATAGGTAAGCCATCAACAGCTAAAAGGCTGGGAATTGTTATGGAGGAGCAATACTGGCAAAGAGGCTGAAAACAGCAGTAATCGTTCACACCCTGTGCTGAGCTCCAGCACCGCTGGCAGCCGGGGATGGCAGAGGGACCGGCATGAAAAGGCTGGACACAAAACCACCATCAAGGCTGCCAGAGGAGCCCCGGGCAGGTCAGAGGTGGTGGCCGGGAGCATGACCCTCTGCACCTTCACACCTGCAGCTTCCTGTTCCTTTTCTAGCTGTCAGTGAGATGGATCCATGCAAGCCACCAGTGCTGCAGGCAGAGCAGCTGAAGGGGCAGGTGGGGAGGTCATGGGCTCTCAGCAGTTGCTGGAGCTAGCAAAGCCAGCCCCAAATCCCTCCACAGAGACACTGAGTGGCGAGATCTTCCCAACTGCACTAGCCTCTCAGCTGTCCAAATCACAATATCCCACTGTTTAATCTACAGAGGACCAGTGTTTGCATCCAGCCTCTGGAGCCCAGCAGATGCCCTGGGCAGAGCCCCAGTGCTCCCCTTGCTATTGCAGGCAGCAATGCACACCAGTGCCCTGGCTCCTTCTCTGCCTCCTCGCCATGCAAGTGGGAAACACGTCAGTTCAGCATCAGACAAATCCTGCAGCGGCCAAGGCATCTCCCAAAACAACTGCCAAGGACTACACAGATCCAAGACTTGTCCATTCCCACCCCAGAGCTGCTCCTCTGCCCCTGAAGGGAGTGATGCCAGCCAGGCTGCTGCTGAGGGCACAGTCATTTATTATTTGCTTCTGTTGATTATTTTTGGGTTTAAGTTCATTTATTATGTATGCAAGAATGGTAATACACTGGCATCTGAATGTCTTTTAGGCATACAATATCCTTATTATTCAAAGTGGTTTTTCCTCCATAATTGAATGGTTTACCTTATTATTACACTATGTTAATGACCCAGCATTTCCATTTTTCTATAGGATGCTTAATTGTAAGCAAAGTGCAATCAGAATCAGAGATGCCATCTGTAATTGACAGCATCATAATAACAGCCAGAATTGCAGGAATGAAGCACCAAAATAAGTAACAGTGGGGAGAAAGCTGCCCTGAAACCCCTCAGGAAGCTGATCTGGGCTGGGACAGAGCCCGCCCACACAGGATCCTCTCCCCAAACTCTGACAGTTTGGGCATTAACAGAGATAGAGTGCTATTGATATCAGTTTGTACATTTAATCAGTTTTTTTGCAGTTTTCAGCGAGATGTGAACTATATCCCTGTCCAAGGCATTTGGTTCAAATCAGCTGAGACAGAGAATAATCAAGATTTATGATTCTCATTCTGACTCGGATCACACAGTCAGTGCAAACGGTACTGCAGAGCTTCCTCCCTGAGCCCCAGTGACATCCTCTGCTGGCCCTCACACAGTGATTTAATGTCCATCCCAGGGACTGTCACGATGCCCCTGCAGCTCCAGATAATGCTGACTCCAGGTTCCCTCCACTATCGCCAGGAGTGGCACTTGAGGGGCACCCCAACCCAGTTTGGGGCTGGTTGGCAGAAATCAGTAAAAGAGCACTTTGCAAAATGAAAGGGAATTCATCTTGCTGTGCCTCCCAGAACAGCCTAGAGCAGCCTGGAGCAGGAGCAGCCTGTGGCATGTCTGAGCTCTCTTACCCAGAGCGTCTCTGCTGGGGAAGCACACCGTGGGTTCTCACAGGTGAATCATACCTACCCCTGCAAGAGTAAGGGACCCAGGAGCAAAGCAAGCACTGGAACTGCACAGGGAAGGGCCAGGGATAGCCCAGGAGGCAGCTCTCAGCAGCAGCAAGGGCTGTCAGCACATCCTACAGGCAGCTCCATTTCCAGGGGCTCAGCAGCAGCCAGGGAGCCAGAGCTCTCCAAGAGCTCAGCTGGGAAGTGAATGTTTAGATAAAAATTAAATGATCCAAAACCAACTCTAATAAAACCAGCCAGGTGATGGGAACAGAGCAATGGTGAGGCAATTTTCAAGCCATTTTGAAGGCAGCCGTGCTGTGTGCTGGCTCCTGGGATGCTCTGGTGGGCTCCTGCCCAGACATCTGCTCCCATCAGTAGAGGATGGATGTGAGCCCAGGCCAGACAGCCCAGCCACAACTGTGGAGGAGTGTCCTGGCACATCCCCACTGCCCGGCAGACCTGGGAGTTCCCCTCTCTGGGCAGCACAGCCCCACATCCCAGCCCATAACCCCGTGTCCCAGCTCTGCAGTGCGTGGTCCATGGGAAGAGAGAGTTGTGATCCTGCTGCCGAGTGGCTCCACGCAGGAATGGGGCAGTGGGAGCTCCATGTGGCAGGGCTGGGACAGGGAGCACAGGCTCCTCTGCCTCCTGCCCTGCTCGCAGTGAGGGCAGGAGCACGAAGGCAGGAGGGCTGCCCTGCTGCTCCTGCTCTCTGCACAGGGGCCCTGCTGCATTCTGTCTCAGCAGGGTTTGCTCAGCCACCTTTCCCCACACGCTGTGTGCAGCAGCACTCAGGGTTAGCCAGGGCTCTCTGTTAATTCACACATGTAGTGTAACATCCAAGTGAGTGAAAAAACAGCCTGATGCCACTCCAGTCAATAGAGTAAACAATTCCTGGTTTGGATAAACAGAATTACTAGTGTTGAAGAGCTCTGGGCAGCACTGAACAGTCTGATTAGTGTAAATGCTAAACACAAACCAATTAACACTCTCTAAGTCTGCTTATCTCATGCCACTTAGTGCTAAAATAAAGGCTAACACTAAACAAACACATTGATTTAGCCATTAAATCTAGCATCACTCAAAACAGCTCATTATATCACCTAGAAACAAATAAAGTCACCTGAATTTTCAGAAGCTGCTGTATTATGAACAATGACTCAATTGCTCCATCCTGCACTAGGGAGTCACTGCTCATACTCAGAACAGACTGATACAGCTTCACCCAAAAACCAAACCTGGGCCACCAGCAGAGGTGACAGGTGACATCCCTGCAGCACCTGAGGCAGTGCTGCTGCAGAAGCACCTGGGGCTGGCCTGGTGCTGTGCCACCACCTGCAGTGCCCCGGTACAAACATCACCACCACTACCAACCATTGCTTGGCCAGTGCCAGCCAGGAACCTCAGGCAGCCATCAGCTCTGCTAAGGAAGAGGAAAGACTCTCCACAGTCCCAGCAAACCCCACCAGATGCCAATGCACTTCTCAAGAGCAAAACCAGCACTGACAGAACATCCACCTTGGTCCCCGAAGAACCAAAGCTACTTTGGGTTTGATTTGGGCTTTATTTGGCTTTTCTTCAACTAGAAATTATCGAAAGCTGGTATGAGGGAAGCTGATCATAGGAATAGCCTGTCTGGGGGGTATCCTGCCCTAACAAGCACTGGTAGCAGGCAGGGAAGGATGTGTGGATGCTAGCAGGCAGTGTGATCTGTTTACATTCCTAATTACAAGGGCTAATTCTTCTCTTTGGCCAGGTATCCCTTCTGCAGACAAGGTTAATGGGATGTGAGAGACCACAGCTGCCACAGCACCAAGTGAGGAGGACAGGCAGGAGACAGCAGCATTAATCAGCAAGGAGCCATGCAAAAATGGTTATCTCAAGCTGTTTGGAGGCACAGAGTAAAAATAAATCTCCCTGAGTTTAATATTCTGCCAGTCAGCTCCTTTTTGTAGGTGGAATCTATTAAAAATTATCTTTCTGCTAAAATGCTAAAGTGTTTCTGACATTTAACAGCTTGCTTCGAGCAAAAAGGTGCAATAAATACATAGGAGAGCTAATTGGCACCAGAACAGCCAACATCCAGCCAGCACGAGCAAGCACTGCTGTGTCAGCTCCCGAGGCCTCTGGCAGACCCCAGCATCTCCCCTGAGAATGGTGCCCCTGCTCCCATGTGCCCTGCTCACCTGGGGGAGCTGGGAGGCTCCCACCATCCTCCAGCATCTGCAGAGGGAGTGGCTGGAGCCGAGGGTCTGGGGGACACCTGCTGCAATCTGGTCCTACCCAAGTCTCCTCTTTGAGGTACTTGGTTGCTGCAAGATGCAGAAGGAGCTGCTTGGCAATGTGGTCTCAGTAAAAATTAATGCCTTAACAAGAAGCCAAATAGCTACAGCTAATGTTCTTCTGAATGAGATCTAAATTTTATTCATAAGCATCAGTGTCAGGACTAAAATAACAGTTTTATGGACACTATGAGCATAAACAGCTCTGCTGATTCAAAAACAGAAACTGCACTTCTGAATGAATCAACGTGTTCATTTGGAACAAAATCACTGTTCCAAACACATGCCTCAAATAAAAGAGAAAGCCAGGGAGTGTTCTCCTGGTGAGTCTGCTTCCAAGGAATGCACTGCAGAGGGGAAGGGAGATGAGGGAACAGTGACTGGGAATGTGCTAGGGAAACGGAGTGGGGCACACTCAGGGACTCCTGGGACACGGCTGGAGGTGGGGTGGGATGGTGTTTCCACCTCATCTGTGTGGGGAAAAGAATCACAGGCGAGAACGAAGAGTGCTACACTCCTGCAGAAATCCCTGCTCAGCTCCAGCATTCAGGACTGGGTGGCTCTGGCAAATGGCTGAAATGGCCTTTGTTTATTTGAGGTCAATGCCTCGGAAAAGGGCAAGAGCCATATGGCTAACAAGTAATTGATAAGAGATTTTTATAAAAATACCTCTTGGAGAGTGGGCTCAGACAGAGAGAAGTCAGGTAGCCCACAGTGTGGCATGCATGTGTGGGCAGTGGCATGGCCATGCTGGCCAGAGACTCCAGAGCATGGCTGGAATGGGGGTGGAAACACATTGTATATTCAGTGAGGAGTTTGTTGTCAGGCTGCTAGTGGAGCCTCTGGACAATTTGTTTTCTTTACCAAGCCAATTAAGGGTCACGCAAGAGGGAAGCACCAGCTTCAGCATCCCCATTCCCACACCTCTTCTGCAAATGGAAACAGGACCAACAGGACTGAGCACTTCCAGTCAGCACTGAAACACCCCAGATACCATGATCCTTGCCCAGGCTCCTGAGATGAGGCAAGGCAGTGCCCTGCACTGGGCAGCCCCCAGTCCCCCAACAATCCTGTGAGCTCGGGTTCTGCAGGGAGTCTCTCTGTGGGAGAGCCTGGCTTTGCTGCTGCAGTGCTTCCCATAACTGGGGCAATATATCTGTGGCCACAAATGAAAGATCAATATTTATTTAACAGACACACTACCCTTTAGAGGCCCCTAATTGTAAATTAATCATCATTAACTGGCAGTAATTGAACACGCTGAAAGCTGTGATCGCAGCTATCCCCCACAGCAGGGTTTGGCTCCAGCAGAGGGGAGTGGGATGGAGCTAAGAGCTGGCAGAGGGACCCACAGTGTGCCCGGCAGGGATGCACAGGGACTGCTGCAGCCAGAGGTTTGCTCAGCCCACAGCAGCCCAGCACCAGTGGGACGGAGCTGCGTGGGCTGGGGGCCCTCACAGAACGAGGGGCAAACCCTGGAGCAGGCGAGTGCCTCTCACTGCAGCAGCCCCACAGCCCTCAGCAGGCTCGGGAGCTTTGGCCCCAGTCTCAGCTCCAGCTGGAGAGGCAGTGTGCTTCAGGCCAGACAAGCCCCCCTGGCCTGCGTGTCCAGCACAGGGGGCTGAGGAGGGAAATGAGAGGGGTGACAGGCCCATCAAAGGGAAGGAAGACATGGCTCTGCTCTGCCTGCCCGGGGAAGCACCTGTGCAGCACCCATGGGCACCTGCACAGGATTCTGATGCTGCTCATCTGCTCAGTGCATGCTGCCTGCTGGAGGCACAGCTGGTGGCAGACTCTAAGCCCAGGGGATCCCTTCCCTTTGGGAGGGAGAAACTGCAGTTTGCTTCTTTGCAGGTTTCACAGGAATACAGCCCAGCAGTGCAAGCACCAGCTCCTCCTCCCCGGCTCTCATGAGCCTGCCCGCAGGCTGCTGCCAGAGGGATCCAGGGGCACACGAGGGGATGCACAGCCACCAGCACAAGTGTTTTGGAGAGTGCAGCTTTTCAGAGCCCCGTGAGCACTGGAGGGCTTTGGAGCTGCTGGTGTACTCTCTAGTCTGGGGCTTTGGGAGGCTCTACCTTGTTTCTGGTGTCACCGTGATTAAGAAACAAAATGTGACATCGTCCTTGCTGTGAACACAGGCGAGTGCACCGGCCGCAGTGCCAGCAGGCTGTGTGGGGCGAGCTGGCAGAAGGAAATGCAAATTCTCTTTCTGTAAGGACGACAGTGGCACGAATGCTGACTTTATTAAAATGCAGAATTATTTCAGGGCCCTTTGTTTAGCTCAGAGCCCGGAGGTAATTTATGCACAAGGATGGAGCAGCGAGGGCTGTGCTCGGCTGCCTGGCATTGCCAGCAGTTCTTGGCTGTGCTCCTGGTGTGAAGGCTTTCTAACTCTGGAGGGAAGGTCTGGGAAGCCACAGTCTCACTGCTTGTTCTTGCTGAAGAACTCTTCCTGTCCTCACAGCTCCTGTGTACAGCTGCTATGGATGGAGGCTTTAACACAGAGACTAATTAAGTGCTCACTGATCAAGTCAGCTGGTCTTCTGTCCAGAGACATTCCCTCTCTGCCTGCCCTCCTCCTGCTGCCCAGAACAGCCTGGCTGTGCTGGGGCCTGGGCTCTGCTGTGCCCATGTGCCATCCCCGAGAGCTGCTGAGGGCATCCTCCCGTGCTCCCCACGGCTGCCCTGGAAACAAGGCAGCACCACTGCCACACTGAAGCCTGGCCAAGGAACCTTTTGAGCCATGGGCAGTGAGGAGGGGCCCTGCTCTCCACCCCACCATGGCTGTGAGCTGCTCCTGGGAGCTGTGGCCACCAAACACGCTATCATCTCTGCCCTGCCCCGAGTACCCTCAGGTGGGGCAGTTCATTGGCTTTGCAGCCCATGAATTCTCTTTGGATTTGGAGACTCTCAAGGCAATCTGAGCTTCTGGAAATTCTCATCAAAACTTGGGACTTAGCTGGCACTTCCACTGCTTTGGCCTCTGTATCAAAGGGATGTATGGGGGATTTGGCAGAAAAAATTCCAGAATCTGGCACAGAGATGACAATTAGTTTCTTATGAATAAATACTACAACTTGAAAGGATGAGGTTCAGAACTCCAGCATGGCTGGAGCTGTCCTGGTCCCATAAACAGCTGTGGGGGTCCTGCAAAGGTACAGGGAGAGCATGAAGCAGGGCTTTCCCACAAGCAATAGAAGGCAAACAGAAGAGAGGTCTCAAGGTCCCTGAACAGCAGCAGTAAGCTCACTTGCTCATCACCACAGTCCTGGGAGAGGGTTGTGATGGCTTGGTTGGAGCTGGCTGAAGGCTCAGACCACTGCATTTCAGATGAACAGGTTCAGCCAGGTGCTGGAGCGAGGCAGCACAGCCCAGGGGCACAGAGGGATGCCAGGATCTGTCCTGGCAGCAGCTGGGCACTGCTGCAGCAGCATGGGGGACAGGGACTAATGCCAGGCCCTTCACCTCTCCCAACCATCACTGCGAAGGCAAACAGAGGCTGCTGGAGCGTGTTGGCAGGGAGATTTATTGAAATGAAACCTTTGCAGCAGGTTATGTGCTCTTGTTTTGAAGAGTTTAAACCATGTCCAAGATCAGGCTAGATTAAATCCTTGACTTACACTACTGCCCAGGAAGCCTCATCTAGGCTGATTCACGTTTTCATCTGCATGCTAATGCTGGGCTTTAATCAGCAAGGAAACCTTCCAGCACATTGCTTCAAAGGTAAATGTCTGCAGAGGAAGGCACACGGGGAAGAAACCCCTGCCAGCTTCTTTTCCCCTCTCCCATGCTATGTACACCAGATTTGCTGTATCTCAGCTGACAGGACATGGGGCTCTACTGCCTAACCCCATGCATGGCTGGCATTAGGCTGAGCGCTGCTGGGGCTGTGCTTGGGGAATATCACCCTGTTTGACACAAGGCCTGCTTCACTGGGCCAGGTTTATCACCTGGTAAAGCTGCTGTGCCCAGACATCACAGGCAGAGCAGAGGGCCTGCTATTAGCAGGGGAAGGAGCTGAGGAATAAATCCATGACTTCTGCTTTTGTGCAGGTGGAGTGCAGGTTTCCATTGCAGGAGGTGCGTGCAGTCTGTGTGACTCCTCAGCCCCACCCCGCCCCTCACACATCGGTCCCAGCAGCTGCTCACAGCCCGCAGGCTGACAGGAGGAGGGATGGAGCGCCGGGAGCGCGTGGAGATGAGAGCCTGGAGCAGCCGCCCTTCTGGAGGGAGATGCTATTCTTAGGTGGGTATTTGGAGGCAGTTCAGAGGAACCTGCCTTGTCACACTTTTAAATTCCTCTCTCTGCAGTGGCACAGTGACAGAAGCCTTTCCGTATGGTGCCGTGGGAGGGAACGCTTCCGCCCGCCACTGCCTGTGGCGGATGCCACCCGGCGCGCTGGGCACCTGCCATCACGGGGCTGGCACCCCGACTGCACCGGCTGCCAGGGCAGCCACAGCCCCAGCCAGGGCAGCTATGGCAGCAGGCTCCCCACAGCGGGCGGGTTCCTGGCCGCAGAGCACTGATTCATGGCACTCAGAAACCCCGTCTCAACCCCCAAGCATCCTGCTTCCCTAAACCTCTTCACTTCTCATTCCTCACATGATGATCTCCTTGCTACACATGCCACCAATTACTATGCAAAGTAATCATGTTAATGTCCACATCCATTAGCAAAGAGACAATGCCATTTCTGGCACTCACCAGCAGCAGGGTGCTGGCACTGGGACCACAAGCACAACCTGCAGGGACACTGGGCTAGCAGCACTGGGACAGCACGGCTGGCAAGGAGCTGAAGAAGCCCCAGGTTACAAGGAAGGCAAAAGGGCACAGTCTCAGCAGGAAACAGTTCTGTGACACGAGTGGCTCCATTCCAGCTGACAGTGGCACCGCGTGCCACCAGCCCGCCCTGTCCTGCCGCCGGCAGCCACTGTGGCACAGCCCATCCCAGTGCCACTGGCACTGTCACTGCAGGGCAGCACCAGGTCACGCCTGCCCTGGCCCGAGCTCCTGCTTGCCCTGGTTCCTGGCTTCCAGGGACAACATCGACAGGTCCGGCTCCAACAGCAAGCACTGCATTTCCACAGACGTTCCTAGAGGAAATGTTTCTCCTCTGTACTTGAAAATTTCTTGAAAGTTTCCAGCAAAGAGGTGTTGCAGGTAAGCAGGGCTGGGGTCAGCCATCCTGCACCAGAGGCGGCCCTGCAGCCCCACTGCAGCACGCAGAGGTGTGAGAACATTAATCACGGCTGCTGAGCTCCTTTCCTGCCGTTGTGTCACAGCCTTAATTGCCCTTGTTAAGTGGAATGTCTTCCTGGCACTTGCTCGGGGCCACGGCTCGCTCAGGTAAGACAGCCCCGGATCAATGCTGCTTGACAGGCGATGCACTCCAATGCAATCCCAGCAAATGCTGCACGGCCTGAGCCCCTCAGGGTGCTCCACCCGGCAAGGAGGGCATCCTCCCGGAGCCCAGTGGCCCCGGTGCCACGGGCACACTGTGAGGAGGGATGTCTCTGGCACGGGTGTGCCAGCACTGCGTACCTGCACCGCTCTCCCCGCACAGCTTCTGCCAGGAGGGCACCAGCCTCCCAGGGAAACCTGCTCACACTGCCAGGAACAATAACCCCAGCCGAGTCTCAGTGCTGCTCCTGTGTGACCCCCTTTGCCCTCGAGGGGCTCTACCACACAGGACACTTGGCAGCTCTGCCTTTCATGGTTGTGCTGAGCACAGGAGAAAGCTGAAGCAGACCCAACACTCTCAGCATCACAAGTTAACCCATTAGATGTTTCTGTGATGTCTGACTGGTCATGAACACCTTGCTTTAAGGCAGACCCAGCTCCTCTGGCTCCATAAGGTGATGCTCAGTCCGAATCTATCACAGCTGCCCACAGGCAGGTGCTCACCCTGCATCCCAGCTGCATGGGCTCGAGAGCAGGGAGAGGGCCGAGAGCTGCAGCCAGGCTGGGCACACATGCTGGCTGGGGCCAAGTCACTTTTCCCACTGTCACCTGGGACTTTTCCAGACTCTCCATATTTGCTGTGCCTTTTGCAACTTGAAGGGACAGGCCATGCTTCTTTGGAGGCAGTAGGACAAGTTTCCTGCCTGAGACAGAGCTCAGGGCAGCATGGTCTCCATCAGCTCTGATCTCCTTAAAAGCCTCAGCCCACGTGAATGCATTTCCCACCAAATGCATCTCTGGCTGAGGAGTGCTTGGGGACCAGCAGTGACGGATGAAGGTTGTGGCTGCCCTGAGCAACCTCAGGCTTGTATGGAGAGACATCTCCTTCCTGTCAGGGGAGAAAAAAGCTATAATCTGCTCTAACTGATGCTGTGATTTTCTTATCCATCACAGTGGCACCTTGCCAGTGCTGCACAGGCAGCAGAGGAGAAGTGGGGCAGCTGCAGCAAAGCAGTGCAGGGGCCTGATGGGCTGGAGCCACAGGACCAGCAGGATGAGTCCTGCTGCCCAAAGCCGAAGGCAGGTGCCCAGGGAGAGGGTGTGCAGCACTAGCCCTGTGCACTCCCAGGGCAGCTGGAGACCCAGGTGGGTTTTGAGAGCGGAAGAGAAGATTTGGGGGGTTGCCACGGCAACAGCATCACTTATGTCAGGGTATGCCAGAGCGGCGTTGTCTCTGAATCCAAAACCTTCCTTCAAATTAGCTCCAGAGCATACCATACTGCCTTTGGAAACATGTAATGTGCTCCTGTCAATCTATAAAACTCTGTTTGTCAAATGGTTAGTGGCTCTTCCCTGCCTGAACAGCATCCTCCAGTGCAGCCCAGCCCCTGTGTGGCACCGAGCCTGCTGCACACTGAGACCCTCAGCTGGCAGCAGCATCCAGCCCTGCAGGGATCTGCGAGGAGCGAACCCTCAGCCTGTGGAGGCTCTGCCCTGCACAGCCCCATTACCCGTCACGCCTCCTACGCATCCCCTCAATATTTACAGACATCAATCCTCAGCATATCACAAGGAAAGGTTCTGCTTTGCCAGGCAGACTTGTAAACAACCTTGCAGTAGCCCACAACTCTGACACAGACATTTTAATGCGACGCTGTCATGCGCCCAGCTACGTCTGAGTCAGCAGCTGCCAGGTGAACCTGCTGTTCAAGGGTGAGGCACGACCACCAGCCCGGGGTGGGTGGAGGGGATGTAGCTCCCAGCTCCTCATCTCACTGGACAGACCCCCAAAGAGCTGCGAGGTTTCACCTGCCCGAGCTTGGGACTCCCAGCCAAGCCTCAGCCCAGGTACTGTCAGCAGGAAGAAGTGAGAGAAGCTCATGGGGCTCTCTCCAGCCCGGACAGAGCAAACAGTAACTTTATAAATGTCAATTAGCTTCCTGTCAATCAGCTTATGCTGAAGTAAGGTAATTACCTTGTCGCTTACAGAACTCCCACTCTCCTGGAGAAGGCAAACCTTCCTCCTGCCTGCTTGGCACCAGCAACCCCCAGACTGAGCACCTGGTGCCTGTGGGGACGGTGGCCGGGGCTGCCGATTCCACTGCTCTGGCCACTGGCTGCCTGGGCACAGCACCAGCACTGGGACAGGCTGGGGCTGAGCCCCTGGCTTCCACACCCAGCTCCATGCTGAGTCTGGGCTCCCTTTTCCTCCGCTCCTCTCCAGATGCTTCTCCAGACCCTCCCAAGGGCTGCTGGGTCAGGAGAAGAAGGGATGTCCTGGGTGCTGTCAGGTGCCAGCAGGATACAGCACCTTATCCCTGCCAGCAGTAGCCGGTGAGCTCTCCTCTGGTGTTTGGTGAATGCTGCTGTTTCCAGACTGCTCCCTGCAGCCACAGCTTGGCAGAGCCACCACAGTAACAGTCCCACTGTAGTTCAGGAGCCACATCTCCAGAGACAGGCGCTCCCCTCACGGCACGCTGCCTTGCCTTGCCTCTGACTGGCCATGTCTGTGGCCAAGCAGCATCTCACAGGTATGTCAGAATAGGAAATCTCCATTAAAAATAAAGCAAAATAAAAAGGTTCCATTGTAATCCTATTAATGCATCTCCACACAGGTCGGTATCTCCTGAAGAACACTTCCCATTAGAGAAATCAATTTAGTATTCGGCTTTCTTCCTGTGGTGCATATTGAAGTGGGATTTGACAATGATGGAAAACAGATTTGTGTTAAATACTGCCAATAATGTCTCATAGCTCAAGGTTACAGCTTCTGGTGAGCGACAGACGCTCGTAATCCAACGCATGGAAAATACTGCACTCCACTATCAATTATCTGGAGTTATTAGGTTTTAAAATAAACTGCACATCCGGACTTCAGGCCACATGTTTATTTTACATTTCCCTTGCAGCTGCTTCAGCCTGTTTGGGGCTTTCTGGTCTGTCTGAGGGCTCTGTGCACAGCTGGCTCCAGCTCCAGCTCCAGCTCCAGCTCCAGCCTGGAGTCTCAAATCCCCTCAGGGTGCAATGCCAGCATCCTTTTTGCCCAGGATTTCAGACCTGGTTAGAGCTCCAGATTCCAGAGAGGCTTACAGCAGACGGGGAATTTCTCGATCCTCTTCTTTTAACTAATTGGGGTTTTCAGATTCACCAGTTTAATGGGGAATTTTGAACAAGTGTTTTCCTTCCTCAGGTTCCTCAGAGCCCACAGCAAAGCAGTTGCTTTGTGTCCTGAATCGCCACTTTGATGCTTGACAAAAGCTTTTTTCTCTTTGATAAGCAGAAATGAAGCCAAACATTAATGGACCCTTTCCTTCCACTCCAGAAGGCTGGGGAGCCTTGCAGGGGGTCAGAAGACCTTTCGGAGCCTCTTTTTACTTTGAGGCTGCCAAAGCCTCAGGCGAGGAGGGGAACTGAGCTCCTGCAAGCTGCTCCATGGAGGAGATGCCTGGGCAGCAGCAGGGAGCCACACTGGTCTCCAGGCTCAGGTGCCAGGATTGCCCAGCTGGCACCCTGGGCTGCACAGGGAGTTCGGCCTCAGCAGTGCCACAGGAAAGCTGGGATAACTGGGAAATGCACACTGGGCTGGATTGCAGCTCCTGCCTGGGGATACGCAGCATTACGTGTCTGTGGAGGAGGAACTGCCACGTGCTGGGGAGCAAAAACAACACCCAGAGCTGAGGAAACAGAGAGAGAACTGACAGATTCAACAACAGGTAGGGAGTGCTAAATGCACACACACCTGGACGGTGGGGCCAAGGAACCTGGACCCCCAGGCACTCACTGTTGGGCATCTTCCCTGTGGGTTTGTACCCTAATTTGCAGGTCAGTAAGAACCCATATAGAAACCCTGCCCTGATTTTGGATTGCACTGTGGAAGCAGAATTCCCTGGGACAAGGAGCCTGGAGAAGGGGACACAAGGGTGACCAGAAGGCTGGAGCCAGCCCAGGGGATCATCAACTGTGACACAGTCAGACCACAGAAACTGGCTGGCCCTACAGAACCCAGGGGAACAGAGAATGTTCCTCACCCCTTCATTAAGCAATTAGACCTACAGACATCTCTCTTCTATTAAGTGTCCCCGCATCAATGGCAATGGCCTGCAAATATTCTAGTGGCATAAACAGAGTTATTAATCAGGTGCTCTAAAGGCAAGAAATTAACATAAGGAAAACGCAGACTGAATATTGGAGAAAGTTTTCTGGAAGCAAAGCATATTAGTCAGGGAATTGCCATTCCAGAGAAAGGGGGAAAACTCCAGAGCATGAGATGGATCGGAGATCCCTGGCAAATATCCCAGAGGGAATGCACAAATGCTGGCTAGTGAGATGAGCAGGATGACCCAATATGTGACTTGCTCTTCCTGACATAAATCATTGAATGGTTTCTAATGACAATTCACTGCTCTGGGTAAAGGTGCCCTCATTCACACAGTCTGCTGCCCTGCCACAGGCTGGGCTTAGCACCAGGACAGTTATTTCTTTGCAGCAGAACAGCTGTGGAAACTCCACCGTCCTGCACCATGGTGCCTGTACCCCTGGGGAGCCAGAGTCCTCTGCTCCCAGGTGTGCTCTGCCATCATGGCCACAAGAAAAGCTCTCTCTAGCTGTGGCAAAGAAGTTAATCCAAAGGATTGGGATGTATTCAGCTGCAGCCAGCTGCTCCCTCCCTCCAAGCTCCTGGAAGGCCATGCTCTACCTGGCTTTACACTGCAGGCTGAACACAATGAAAACGCTGGCTGGTTTCACAGCACATGCCAGGAACTTGGTGTAGTAACAAGTGTGACAAGTGCAACTTGTGCAGCTGCACGGATGGCAAGGTTACCTGTACCTGCCATCAAGGGGAGCAGCTGCTCCTAGGACGCCCCCTGAACGCTGACAGATCATTTGCTCTGCGTGTCCTGCTGCAAACAGATGTCTCTGTGCAGCAAAGCAGCCATCCGAATGCTAAAGCAGCTTGTTCTGGCTCTCCATAAAGATGTCATATTTGTTCCCAGAAGTTAATCTTTAAAGATTTTTAGAGTGATCAATAACCAGTGGAAGTGTGCAGAGCAGGCTGGAGCAGCAGCTGAGGACAGCACCCGTGCAGCAAGCACCCATGCTGAGCCCCATGCCCAAGGGTGATGGGGACAGCACCAGGGCAGCCATGCTGAGCCCCATGCCCAAGGGTGGTGACTGTCCCCCACAGCTCGGGACTGGGGGCACCCAGCCCTGAAGGGCTCTGGGAACTGGGCTGCTGAGCCCCGTGGCACTGGGG
>JAYDZK010000044.1:16044016-16057894 GCA_034509185.1 Euphonia xanthogaster | reverse complement strand
CTGAGCCCCATGCCCAAGGGTGATGGGGACAGCACCAGTGCAGTGAGCACCCATGCTGAGCCCCATGCCCAAGGGTGATGGGGACAGCACCAGTGCAGTGAGCACCCATGCTGAGCCCCATGCCCAAGGGTGGTGACTGTCCCCCAGAGCTCGGGACTGGGGGCACCCAGCCCTGAAGGGCTCTGGGAACTGGGCTGCTGAGCCCCGTGGCACTGGGGGCTCTTGGCATTGATCCCTGGAGCCATCTGAGGACCTGGGCAGAGCTGAGCCAGGCCAGCATTGGTGGGGGTTCCCAGGACACACCAAGTCATGCTGCCACAGACTGTGGCTGGGGGCACACAGAGCCCCACCAGCAGCAAGGCTCCTGCCTGTCTATTCTGAGCCATAGGCTCTGGCTGCATGCAGATGGCTGCAGGGAGCAAGGGGAAGTTTAGCCTTGAGCTGGCAGGCAGATTTGCAAGGAGAGGAGTGCTCAAAGCCAAGAAACTGGAAAGCCATTTGCACCAGGCACAGAGCACGATGCTGGGCTGTGCTGCTGGCGGGGACAGTGAGTGCTGAACTGAATGAGCCTCTTCTGCAGAGCACGGCGTGCATCCCAGCCCACAGTGGCTGCTGGAAAACTGGGGGTCTATACACAGACACAGGTAATGTCTTGTTATCCTCACAGAGCTCCCCCACACCCTTCCCTGGGCCCCTGGTCCAGCACTGTGCTGGCTCCAAGAGCCAGGGTGGATGTGAGCACTGGGGGCTGCTTCAGACATCACTTCACGTGCTCTAAGAAAGGCAGGATAGAAGTGCTTCAGGAAAGCACCCCAGGTCCCAGCAAACCCCCTTCCCCCATCTGAGAAAAATTTCCATATTCATGAGCCTTATCACTCCCCTCAAGCTGCTGTGTGAATGCAGCAATTCAAAAAGCAACACCACACAAAGACATACTTTGAGGCCGTTGGGGAATCAGCAATAGTTTCTCAGACTCCCTTGCTCTGTGCCTGTCCTGTTGGATTGGAGCTGTGTTCCAGCCCCGTTGGTGCCCAGGCAGTGACTCAGTCCCAGCAAGGCTGGCACAGGTCAGAGGTCCCTCTCAGCACTGTCCATCACAGGGCAGCAGCAGGGTCAGTCCTGGCACTACCCATGGACTGGGCTGCTGCTCCCAGCTGCTGGAGGGTGGGAGGGGGCCCTGCTGATGTGTTGGAGTCGGTGAGTGCTGCTGCCTGGGGTGGAGCTGGGCAAGCCTCCGGGCTGCCAGATCAGGGCTATGGCCAGCTGCAAGCCCCTGGCCCCAGTCAGCCTGTGGCCGGCTCCCAGGCTGGGCTGGCCATGCTCAGGATGGCCCTGAAGCCTCTGCTGCCGCTGCTTTCAGCCCTGCCCACTGTTGTGATTGGCATTTTATTAAGGAGAGCCATTATCATTTGCAAAACCATTCCAGACTTTGTCAGTGCTTGTCCTTGTCTGCCTCCACAAAGCTCGTTGAGCTTTTATCTCCTGCAGACTAGATTACAGTAATGCCTCCATGCTGGCCAGGAGGGCTGATTACCAGCCCTCAGCCCCCAGGCAGCACAGATCGTGCCCACTGTGCCCACCACAGACCCAGCACCCTGCTGGGGCTGCTCCCGGTGGGTGTCCCTCCTGGGCAGGCCTGGAAAGCAGAGTGCTCTGGGCTGGCACCATGACCGAGCTCAGCCCAGTCTGTGCCCCCCGTGCCCCCCTGCCCAGCTGCAAGGGGCTCAGCAGCCAGCACTGCTGTCACCCAGGCCCTGCCCCTGGCAGAGGAGCCCTGCGTGTCCCACTGCTGCCTCCCAACAGCCCCAGCAGGGAGATTCTCCAGCAGTGTGCTGCCCCTGCTCACCACTCTGCAGGCTGCCATCCCACCTGCCTGCGTGGAACTGCTTTGGCATTCCTGGGGCCCAACACACTCCCTGCATGGGGTAAAGCTGCCACAAACCTCCTCCTCCCTCCTCTCAGGAAAGGTCCAAAATGCCACTTGCATGTTTGGGCAGTGACCACAGCCTGGAGCAATGCTCCCAGACCATCCTGTGGGACTGAGCCATGGGTGGCAGCAGCAGGGGAGAGGAGGGGAACTGCCAGTGAGACTGGCACTCCTGGCTCCTCAGCACAAGGAGTGCCACCATCTCCCCTTCCCAACACATGCCACCTCCTGCTGCTCTACCTGCACCATTCTGCTGCGGGCTAAATTAATTATTTCTAATAAATCCATGTTTAAATTACCAACCCAGGCAGGGGCCAGCTGATTTGAGGGCTTCTTGCCCTGTTAGCCTTACTGCAGTCAGCACTGGGCCAGGCAAAGGCCTCACCTGCATCCCCAGAATCAGCTGGGATGGAGCCCTGCAGCCCCCCTTCCTCTACTGGGTGAGACCTCACCTGTGTCCCCTGAGCCCGAGGACAGCCAAAGAGACTCACCACACACCTCAGCACTGGGAGAGAAGGAACAAACACCTCCTCTGATCTGTGCCAGTGATGGAGAAGATGTCACAGGCAGCAGGGACATGGGGACAAGCCAGCTCAGGGCATGCAGCTTCTGCTTTGGGGAAAGAGCAGCGATAATACACAGCAAGGACAACAAGTGTATTTATAGCCAGAGCTGCTTCATGAGCAGGTGTCTGCAACAGGCAGGTGCAGTCAGCAGGATCTGCAGAGGCAGCTGTGGGGAAGAGGCTGAAGCACCCAGGCAGGAGTTACCCCTGGGTGTTGCAGCTTTATGGTCCTGAGCCCAGGGAGGTGAAGCACAAACCCTGGCAGGCAGCGGGTTCATTCCAGCACGCTGCAGTCAGTGTCTGAGCTCTGAGCTTGGCTGGCTCCCCCCACAACTTATCTCAACTCTTCCCAGATGGCTTTTATCTTTAAACTACTGTACAGCAATACAAAAAGACAACAATAATTTAAGATCCTCTTTGACTGCAGGCTAATACCAATTCACTCCGCTTGCCAGGGACGGCACTTTCCCTTTTTTATACAGCCTCTGTGATTTTCCTAGCGTATGCAGATAATCTCAAGCTCCTCATAAATGCAGCCATAAACTTTCCTCCCTCTGCACCCTCAGAAGTGCATAAAACCAGCGGGATAACCAGCATCATCCTGGGAGGCAGCAGCTCAAACAGGGCTCAGTAGCTGGGTAGATCTCATGGGCAGCTCCCAGAGCTGGCACGGTCACTCACCCCGTGCCAGCCTGGGCAGAGAGGGAAGGGCAAAGCACGGAGCAAGGGAGCTGGATCTCTGCACATTAAGAGTCTCTCCACATGCACAGTGGCTGCCTGGGAAGGTGTCCCTGGGCAAGGCTCCTGGCCAGGGTGTGCTGGGGAGTGGGACCTCTGGGCACAGAGGGCTGCCAGCCTGAAATCAGCTCCTGGGTCCCTCTCAGAGCCTGCCTGGCTCACACCAACACCTCTTGGGGCCTGTCTGGAAGGAATTCCTGTTTACAGACAAGCCAGAAATGGTTCTCTTCCCCTGAAAAGATTTTAAAATATAAAATGCTCTTCCTGTGTGGATGAAAGACCAACATCTTATCATCTCTCAGTAAATTATTTGGCATCTATGGAAATGCAGCCTTCCAAGAATTCAGCCCTATTAGTTTTGGGGTTTTTTACATGCTAGGCCTGAAGTAATTAAGCCTTCACATTCTGACTCATTTTCCAGCCTGTTCACCAGCGCAGCTGAGAGAAGGTGTTCTGTCAACAGTGGAACTTTTCCCCCAAACACTTTAAAATCCGAAGGTTCATCAAAATCAACTTTAGTTTGCAAACTGTTTAGGTTTTGACTTAGCAGCTTTTTATTTTTTTGTGGCAAAAAGAACGGTTAAGAAAAGCTCCCAGGCATCTCTGCTGCAGATTCTGGGAGAGCAAAGGGGGCTGGCACAGAGCTCTGATTCTCAGCCAATTTCTCCAGCACCAGATTATAAGCATCCTTCCTCCTCTTGCTGGAGTGCAGACAAAAACTGCATGTTCTCATGAAAGCCTCCAGCCATAAAGACAACAAAATGGTGTGTTGTTTAACAGAGCCCGGCTGTGGCTCCGTGTCCCTGGGGTGTTACACGGGCAGCTCGGGCCCTCGCTGGCCCCCATTGCACTCAGACACCCCCAGTGTGGGGTACATCCCTGGCTGAGCAGTGGGAAGGTGCCACCATGGACATCAGGGTGCATCACCCCCAGACAGGAGTAAGCCTTTCCAAGACTTACTTGCAAAGGGGGCAAATTACTGGAAGCCCATTTCCTGGCAGCAGAAACCTCCTGCCTCCCTGCTGGCTGCTCTTTCTTAGCTCCTTGCCAAGTGTGAATGAGCTCCTGCATTTCCCCTTGGCCTCTGACAGTGAAACCACCTGGAGGAACATCTCACACTGCCGGAAAGGTGCTGCCACACCTGGCTCCAAGGTGCCCAGTCAGGTTTGACAAGAAGACTTCAGGCTTTGTAGGTTCTCTCTCTAAGGCCACACCTGCCCATCCCTGTGCTGGGGCAGCCCAGGCTGCTGGTGCAGTACTGAGTGTGCTGCTCCACCAGCAAACCTTCCCAGTCTGCTCCCCACCAAGAAGCAGCATCGAGTTTTTCCAGGAGTCATCTCAGCCCAGGTGCCTCCATCCTGCAGATGACAAATCACTGCCTGAACGGACAGGCTGCACAGCATGGCTTTAGCTGAGTTGAGATTTCACCCAGAACCACATCCCCAAGAGTTATTACCAGTTTCATTAGATTAATGATTGCAGAAGCACCAGCAGCATCGCAGATGAGGCGCCAACGTTTGCATTCCCATACAGTAACACCAGTTGCATGGTTTTGCTTAAATCAGGACAAGAGACCAACTGGAGACTGACACAGTGAGGTGTGATTTCTTGCTGGCTCCAGCAGCAAGAAGACAGATTTATGATGCTTAAAAAGCACCAACTGGGCTGGGAGACAGAAATCTTGGTCTGTGCATAATGACACACAGCACTTTAACCCCAGTGACACACAGGACTTTAACCCCCTGTATGCTATAAACTTCCTCATCTACTCTCACATTAGCCTGGTAGTAGAACCCCCACTAATACAGTGGGGTAAGGAAAAGAAACTAGAAAACATCCATTCACTGCCTGAACTGTCATCTGTGCTGCTAATAGTCATGGGCAAAGCACATGGTGGGCCTGCTGAGATAAAAGGAAGCTAAGAGATTGTTTGTACCATTAATACATCTCGTGATAAATGATGTGTGAAGTTTTACTGCAAGGTCTTGAGGAGGCTGTGAGCCTGGAACACCAGCTGAGGGAATGGCAGCTTGGGGGAAGGATTGAGAGGCAAATCTGGGGAGGCTGGGGAAGGGTCAGGAGCAGCCTGAGCCATCTCTTCCAGCTCCATGTGATATCCCAAAGGCAGATGCAGGGCACTGAGATTCCAGACCTGATGGAGGCTGGATGAGAGAGGCTGGGGCATCACATCCACACCAAGAAGCTGCAATTGAAGATGCCTGTGACAGGTGAGACATTGAGGCAGCCATGTCCAATCCTGGTGGCTAAATATGCTCCTAGGGGGATTTCTTGCTTTATCTCTTAATATTTTACTCTGCTGTGACCCAGTACTACATTCAATGAAGCAATGTTTCAACCTGAAAACAATGCTTTATCCTCAGCCCGAGGCTGCTGAGGACTGTGCCCTGGTACCCAGTGAGCTGGAGTGAGCCAGGCTCTGTGCCTCTGGCCACAGTCCATGTTTGAGCCTCTCAGCACCACTCCTGGAACAAATCCCTGGGTCCCTGGGAAGCTGTCACCCACCCACATCTGCTCTCCCTGCCCCATCCATCAGTACCAAACCCTGCTGTGTGGATCCTGATGCCAGGGGCAGATCTGTGACTGGGGGCACTGCAAGCCACTCTTCCCCACCAGGGCTTTGAGATTCCCAACACAGAGGATTGATGCCATGACTATCTCAGAAATGCCACACAAACATGAAAATTGAGCAAATGATAAAATGTAGATGAATTTTCAGGAGCAAAGAGACTGAATAAGAAAAACCATGGCATGAAACCACACAGTTTATGCACAGGATAGATATATTTTGACAAGAACTAATATTTTATGTGGTGCAAATAATTCAGTAGTAACAGATTTGCACATTTAAAAATATGGTATTAGGAACAAAGTCCTGACTTCCCCTACTTCTCATCCGAGTCCCTGACATACACAATCTCCTCACCCCGCCCTCAGTGCTGCCTCGTATTCCAACACCCTCCTCTTCCCTGACCTTCTCCTTCCTCCCCACAGGAGCTGCCATGTTGGAATGGGCCTGGGGCTCCAATGTGGAGAGGCAGCACCTTCTCCCAGAGTCTGATGGGCAGCGCCCTGGCTGGAGTTAGGGTGCAGAAGAGCCTGCCCCCCACGCCCCAGTCCCCACGTCACACCAGGGGCTGCCCCCAGCCCCACTCCCTGCGCCAGGGCTGCTCTCTCAGCACAGCATCCTCCTCAGCCTTGGCAATTCACACTTCTGGGGTTGCTGTTCATGGGGGCAGTTTGAGACCACCCCAGGGGATGCTGAGGGAGTGTGAAAACAGTGATGGGTCCAGCCCCAGAGGGATGGGGAGTTGGGAGCTGCAGGTCATCCCCGACTCTGCCACGAGGCCGCCAGGATGTCTTTCAGCCAGGGTGCCTTAGCAGCTCCCTGTGCTGCCTGTGCCAGACCATCTGTCAGCGCTCCCCATCTCTCCCTGCCACAGCCAGAGATTTGCACAATCAAGCCCATTTAACTGATGTTGAAATCTTCCTACCTGGTGTGAGGCTCTAAGCCTTATCTGCATTTAGGAATTGTGCTAAGCCAGCAGATCTCCTGCGTATTTGCTCTTTGAAAGCCCACTCTGAGGAGTTCTGGCAGGAGGGCCACATAAAGGGAAAGCCCCACAGCTCCAGCCCACAGATAAAGCTCTGTACCATACAAGATATTTTGATATTTTATGCCAGCATTTGGCGCTGCTCCAGAAGAGCTCTGAGTTATCTTAAGCTTCATAAATGCAGAGCTAAAGCATTAGCAAGGGAATTGCTCCTAAGTCAAGGGTTAGAGGCGCACAGCAAAATGGGTTCTTAGGGGGTGCTCTCCCCCTGGCTCTGGGGGATAAGTCTGTATTTACCATCCCCTCCCCTGACCCTGGGCACACTGCGATGCTCCCCAGTGCTAAGCTGAAGGCTTTTACTGAAACACTCCAGCAAAATGATTCCTCCTGGCTCCTAAGTACATAAAAGCATCAAAAACTAAAAATGTATTCTACACTATGGTGATTAATTGGGATGATGGATGAGGACAAAAACCTGGTTCCATTGCCTCCTTTGCACAGATGCAGGGACTGGTCTGAGTGGAGGAACCCGGGGAGGTCAGAACACGGGGGTCACACTCGTGCCCTGCAAAGAAGGGCAGGACACCACCGTGGCCACCAAAACGTGCCAGAGGCTCCTTGCCCACACTGGCATGGGCAAGGCAATCGCAGCTCCATCCCTGCCCACCCTGGGCTGCCCATTTTGCAGGAGCGGATGGTGGGAGCTGAGGAGCTAAAATAGATGGTCTTGAAATAAGCTTGAAGGAAAGAATCAAGGCAGCTGCTCAAAGGCTTGTGCCAGCCTGGGGCTGAATCCCGCTCCAGGAAAGGTGCTGCAGCAAAGGGGACCCTGCCTCTGATCAGGGAGCTCAGTCAAGAGCTGGAGCATTGAAACAGACACAGCAAAGGAACTGGGAAACAGAAAACAGGAAAGAGGAAACAGCTTCTAAACAGTGGAAATGTTCTGCTATGGAGGAGGATGGGGCCTGGAGAGGGAGGATTAGCCAGCTATAAATACAAGCAGTGCTGAGTTAAAAGGCTAATTAGAATAGCAAAAAGAAATACAGCAGTACATTTCAGAGATGATTCTGACTAACAAAGAGTTTTTCAAATCTGTTTGCAGAAGTGAATATGAAAGAGAAAATTGGATTCCTATGAAATGATTTCAAAAATTGGAGGAGGAAAAAGGTAATGGCAGATCTCTTCAACAGCCAGTCAAGCTCCTGACATCTTCATCTGCTGCAAAGGCAAAGAGAAAGGCGACAGGTCTCAGTTTTCATGTCTCGGGAGGAAAAAAGAGCTGGTGACAAAGAATGGTTTGTGCAGAGAAGGGGCACAAGAGTTGATTCTTCCTGAGGCAGCCTGGAAAGAAGTGACCACTCTAACTGCTTCAGGCTGAACTCAGAGGCTGCAGCTCTCCCCTCCCTGAGGGCTGGGAACTGTGTGGCCCTGTGCCAAAACACGTGGAGGGGACATTGCCACCCACCACAGCCCTTACTGCCCATGGCCAGTGGGGCTGATGGGGCCCAAGGTCACCCTGGCTTCAGGTCAGGGTGTGCTGGGCACCCTGGTGGAGGCAGCCTCTGTGGCAGCAAACTGCTGAGCCCTCAGTGATTAATCACCTCCAGCTTCAGCGTATGCCAGAAATGGCTTTAGCTTTCCCCAGAAGCTGGAACAGGTGGTCCTTAAGTTCTTAACCCAATAAATGTATACAGACACACAGTGACACACGTACATACATATAGATATATAAAAATACACCCTCTACCCCACCTCATCCTGCAGACATGCAAGGCTGGGCTGAGCCATGCCTGCCTCCTCCCGTGACAGAAGGATTTAATGCACTTTTTTTTCCAAATCTCTGGGACACAGCAACATTCCAACACTAAAAGAGCTTGGACCTAGCCTGAGAGAGAGCTTGTCCCACACATCTGCTGTCCAGAAGCAGCATGAAGAAAGGAGACTGACACCAGAGCAAAGGCTAGTTTGGATTCACATCCTTCATCTGGGCTCCCAGTAGTTTGGGCTGTAGGGCAGGGGTGTCACCAGAGGCCTTGGTAGCTGGAGCAGAGGGACTGACATCACCAGAGCTCATGGTGAGGTAAACAGCCAAGGATAAACGGGATGACTTTTATTCTTCATCTGTTCATGACAGCACTGGTGGCTGCTGTGACCAGAGCCACAGGTCACAATGACATCAGGCCATTAACAGGACAAAGAGTGACAACTGGGATCATGCAAGAAGCAGGGATGGGGCAGGGGGGAAGAGGTGCTCAGAAGGAGCAGACAAAGAGTGCTGCTGTCTCCTCCCTGGCAGACAGCACAAGCTGGCTCTCTGTGAACCTGTCTGTGGCAGTGGGCAAACAGGGACAGCACAGTGGCTGTGGAAAGGGCTGGCTGGCTGATAGCTCTCTGAAATTAAACTAATTGCATTGCCTAGTAAATCCTAACAGCAGCTACAATACCTTTGCTCTTCTCCAAAGATGCTGAGTGGCTTTATGAGCATTAATTAACTCCGACTCACACAACAAGCCCGTGAAGCAGGCACAATTAGATCAGTGGAGAGGGAAGTCCATAGCCCCAGATCCCACAGCCTGGCAGTGTGTGGGGTGTGGGGGTCCCTACAGGACCGGCTCCCTCCCCAGGGTGCAATTACAGCCCAGGAGATCCCACTCCCAGGACTCCTCTCTAATTAACCATCCCATCTCCCTGTGCACTCACATCCATATTTATCGTGATTTCCTACAACAGACAAAAGGCAAAACCACAGAAGCTTTGCTAATGAAGAGCCCCAGGCAGCAGCCCTTCATCCTGGCCAGAGCCAGCAGAGTCCATCTGTCCCCAGGCCATCACCCTCTGTTTCTGTGCTCCCAGCCAACACACCCAGCCCACACAACCCACGGGGCTCTGCAGCTCCATGTCAGTCTGCTCCCTCACCTGGGTGTGCTGGGCACGAGGCAGCCCTGGGGGCATGGGACATGCCATAAGGCTCCCAGACACTCCATGGGCTTGGCTCTGTGTCCCTGTCCTCTCCCCCCTGAGATCTATGAGACCCCATTCACTACAGTGCCTGCACTCCAGACAGTGCTCCCTGGGGTGTGGAGCAAGGAGAGGAGAAGCAGAAAAACCCACAGACACACACTTAAATAAAATATTTTAGAATTAATTTCCCATGAGGTGTCAGCAGCTCTTTAATATTGTGCTGCTTTTCCTGGCCAATCATGTTGTCACTCCAGCTGGTGGGAGAGTGATTGCCAGCTGCCTATGGGAAAAGGATGACAGGAATGTCTCCTCTTGCCTGGGAGACCTACACTGGCTCATCCTCCTGCACCACTCTTGACTCCACAAACAAATGGCTTCTTGCAGCAGGAGCAGAGAGGCAGCAAGAGGGTCAGCAGAAATGTGTGCCACCATGGATCCCTGCCCTGTCCCCAGTGGGGAATGGAGTGGCAGGTCCCAGCACGAGGCACACAGCGTTCATCTCAGGAACGAGGAGCTGGGCTCACAGGTGTGGAACAGGATGGAGCCTTCTGCATCCACTCAGCCCTGACCCACTGGCCAGCTGGGCCACTGCCCTAGCCCTGGAGATCTTGCTGTCCCTCCAGCAGCCAGTGGGATGCAAAGCCATACAGCTTCATCCTTTGTCAGTCCCCACTGGGTGCCTGGCTGGCCCCTGTCCTGGTCCTCAGGCTGAGGACATTTAAGATTGGAGAAATACTGTAGGAATTAGGGAGCAATACTGTCCTGTGTCCCTGACCCGTGGTGCCTGTGGGATGGCATGACACTGGACTAGGTGCCCTGCCTTCTCCACTGCTCCAGTCACTGCTGCCACCCCGGAGGCAGAGCTGTGGTGTGGAGTGGGGACAGCTGCTGTGAATGTCCCTGTAACAGCAGGCGTCACCTCCACTGCACACAAGAGCTCTGTGCCTGTGGCAAAGCCAATGCAGCTGAGCTGCACAAACACACCAGGGCAAAGCTGGCCAGCTGCAACTTACAACTTCTGTGCATGGGGAAGAAATAGTTATTTCCCCTAATTACAACTTACGTGCCAGATAAATGCCTGTCGGCTATGGTAATTGCAATGTCACTGGGTGATTAGTGCCTGCTCTGCAGCACATCTGCAAACCTCAGTAACCACTCCCTGAGTGCCCCAGCTCCAGAGAGCCCTTCTGTCCCGGGGCATGGGGGCCAGAGCAGGGCTGCAGTGGGGTCTGGCTGACAGAGCTGCTCTGCAGCTTGCCAGGAGCCGTGGCTATGGCCAGCTGCCAGCTCCCAGCCAAGCCCCAGAGGCAGCTCTGCATGCCCAGGGTGATCCCAGGGGCTCCCTGAAGCTGCTCTCACCCCAGCCAAGCACTTATCAATGCCTGGCTGAACACCAACACCCATCTCCAGCTGCTCTCAGGTGCCAGGGCCAGCACCATGCACCTGCCAGGGCTTCCTGTGGGCTTGCCATGGTTACCTGCACCCATGACACAGCGTGGGAGGGGGCCTGGCCCCACCCCACCCACCAGGCAGCCACAGGGCCAGCTGCAGGCAGCCAGGGCTGAGCTGCACATCCTTGGCTGCTGCCACTGCTGAGGGGCAGCCACTGGGGAGAGGGACAGGCTTTTAGGTTTAGTTTTATATGTATAGAAGGGTCTCAAGCAGTGACACTTGCTAACTACCGTTTAGAAAACAACAAAAGGAAATTCTACAGAAAAACACAGCATTTAGTCTCACACCCACCCCCATTTTTTTCGTTATTCAAAAGAAATAATCTTTTAAGCATTAAAAAACTCCCCAGTGCTGCTGATACAAAATGCATTGTAACCTTGAATTATATGTAGCAGGGCTGGCTTTCATTATTTATTAGCAAGATCAATTAGAATATTCTGTTTGCAGAAGAATATAATCCAATATGTACTTCAAGCACTAACAGCTAAATATATGCTTATTTAAAAATCAATCCAAAAGTCAAGGTTTCCTTTGTAAATCCTTACTACAGATTAAAAAAAAAAGCTTTGAGTGTTACCACCTGCTGAATGCTGTAGTCTCAAGGAGACAGTTATACATTTTAAAACATCTCAAATGAGAATTGATTGTGCCAGGCAAACAATTGCTGAACCCCCACCACGGAGGGCTCATGGCCTGCGTGACGGCTGAGCAGCTCCCATGGGCAAGCACCCTGGGACCACAGCCCAGCCACTCCACAGGGAAGTGGGAGCAAGGCCCCAGGCTGGGCAGGGAGAGCCAGCACCCCCCTGCCAGCGGGAAGGGCACCAAGAGCGTGCCAGCCATGCTGAGTGACTCACACCGGCTCCCAGCATCCCAGCACAGACTTGTTTTTCACTGACTTCCCCGGGCTGACATGGAGCCAAGGCATCCGCCTGCCAGCCCAGCTCAGGATCCGCAGTGTCCTCGCCTTTCTCCCCCGAATCACAGGCTTCTAAGATTAATTGTCATGTATAATTTATTGACCTCAGCCACGACCTTGGCCCAGAGCGGTTTCCTTTCTCTGTGCTGTGGCAACGGCAGCAGCAGGCTCTGGCAGGGCAAGGGAGCACCAGCAGCACAGAGTGGACAGTGCTCCTGGCACCAGACGTGCCGAGGGGCTGCCCCACAGCCCTGGAGATGCCCCAGCCCCTCTGCTTCCACTCCATCCCACCCTGCAGAGCCCTTTTCCCAGCTGTGCCAGTGCCTGCTTTAATCTCCCCCCTGCTGCCAGCCAGGCGCGGGCTGCTCAGCCAGCTTCCCGCTTCTCCTTCTTCCTTAAGCCCTTTCTCTTTCGTCTTCCATTTTTAAATCTTATCTCCAGGTAAAGAGGGTATTTGATGGGATCAAAAAGTGACCTTTAACAAGGGTAGCAGAGCTTCAAACAATATCCCTGCAAGTTCATGCACACTCAAGTGTTAAAGGGAACAGTTCTCTGATCTCCTGTTCCTCAGTGGAAAAGATGTTTCACAAAGATTTCTGCCAAAAGCTGGTGCAGCAGACTGAGGAAACTTTCTTAAAACCCAGCACCGAGAATTTGGCACAGTCTGTCCTTAGCTTCTGATTAACCAATCCTTCGAAACCTTTTTGTCTCAGTCTTTGCCAGCAAGTGCTCCAGCCACACCACCCTGCACCTGGCTGGAAGGAGGGTTGGAATGGGATGATCTTCAACGTCCTTTCCAACTCAAATCTTTCTGTGAATCTCCAGAGTGTTTGTTTCTGTGCTCAAGTTCCCTATCTCTTGCCAGTTTCCTGGGTCTGACAGATTCCCAACTATCCCCCATCTTTCACTCAGCTGAATAAAATCCCTGAAATGCCTCTTAGGTAAAGCATTCCAGCCGTGGAGGGAGGTCAGACAGAAGCAATCAGAGGGATTGACAGTGATTAGTGGGCTGAAAATACAGCCAGGGTACAGTGGACAGACACCCTGAGGCTCCCCAAGGCCTCCTCAACAGCACCATGTCCTGCTCCAGCCTGAGGTCCTCCCAGCATGAGCTGGTAGCTGGCATTTGCCTTCCTGAGAAATCCAGGCTGTTTGACCTACGATCCGGGGGTCACTCCGGTCTTGGTTGAGACCAAGACCTACAGACCTCCCCATAGCACCTTGCAGATAAATTCCAAGTGGGAAAAGAGCAGCCAGAGCTAAAGGATGATGTAGGCACATAACAGTTTGCCTCCTGAGCTACCACTGTGCCATGAGGCCAAAGGGTTGCAGTGCCACGTTTCCCCTGGGATCTTGGCAGACTAGAAGGGAGCAGTGGGTGCCAGAGGCCATGTTATGCCAGATCAGGACAGTCCCACAGTCTCCAGCAGCAGTGCAGAGCCAGCACTGGCAGTGGTGGGACCCCATGGAGTCAGGAGGACAAGGGGACACATGTGGGGTCCCCCATCTGCAGTGGAGCTTGCTGGTGCCCCCACAAGTGGCAGGGTGCCCGGAGTGGACAGACGGGAGTGGTGGGTGGGTGGCAATGACAGCAGCGTTAATCATTTCCGTGGCACCGCGCACCAAGGCGGCAGGCACGGCCCGCGGCAGGCACGGCCCGCGGCAGGAACAGCCCGCGGCAGGCACGGCCCGCGGCAGGCACGGCCCGCTGCAGAGGGCTGCGCCCGGGAGCGGGGCACGGCGC
>JAYDZK010000044.1:16029158-16043560 GCA_034509185.1 Euphonia xanthogaster | reverse complement strand
CAGCCCGGAGCGGGGCACGGCGCATCTCCTGCCCGCTCAGCCGGGAGCGGGGCACGGCACATCTCCTGCCCGCTCAGCCGGGAGCGGGGCACGGCACATCTCCTGCCCGCTGCACCCGGGAGCGGGGCACGGCGCATCTCCTGCCCGCTCAGCCCGGAGCGGGGCACGGCGCGGCTCCTGCCCGCTGCACACGGGAGCGGGGCACGGCGCATCTCCCCGGCCCGCTCAGCACAGCCAACACCGCGGCTCTGCTGGCCCGGAGCGGATCCCCTCGCTGTCCCCTGTTTCCCACCGTGCCCTCTGGGGAGAGGGGCGAGAGGCACCAGCTCCAGGTGCTCCTGGATGGGATATCCAGACAGAGCTGCTCTCCTGCCTCCAGCTGCCCACACACACATCCCTACATCACCTCTCCAGGGGAATGGCAACCCGCCCCCACAGGCCAGCAGCCAAGGGGTTAAAGTGCCTTGTTACTGCTTCTGTAGCCGGGCTTCACTTATTTGCAGCCGGAATTCCCCAGGAGCCAGGGCTTTTACTAGTGGCTCTGCTGTAGAACCATGTCATTATAGATTGCAAGTTCCTTAAAGGTCAGATAACACAACACAATTGAATCATATTAGTGAGCATAGCGAGCTGATATTTTCCTAGGAAAACCCATAAAGCAGATTGTTTGCTCCAGAGAAACACACTGTTGTATAGCAAAGCCAGTGTAATCGTCCACAAACAAACAAGTGGTTTAGGAGAAAACCCTCCCATGCTGCAGAGCCTTGGGGTGGGAGCCAGCAGGACCAAGCCCTGGGCACCTGGGGCAGGTTGGATTTCAGCTTGGGTCACAGGACTGAAATACATCGCAAAAGACAAGTAGAGAAATAAACAATTTCCAAGTGTATTGTTGAGAGACAAATACTCGATATTTCATTTAATGTCTGGATGCAGATAACGGTTAACCCAAACCAGTGCTGTTAAAGAAATGCAGAATTGATTGTGAGGATGATTGAAGATTTCTGAAGAGTACAATTTCCATGGTCATGATGATTCCACCTTTTTTTTTCCCTAATTTGCCTGTAATCTATTTGGACCAATCCTTTTATCACATTTATTTCCTTTCCAAGTTCCAACAGTGTCATTAATTACGGAACTTTGCAGTCCTACTTACCCTACTGCATGCTCTAATTTTGCTTCCTTTTATAATGGTTTTCCACCCCTGATAGACACCTTTCCTTGTTCAGCTCCTTTACCTTGTCCCTCTGAAATCTGCTGTCACTAACCCATCACACTGGCAGCCACCCATCCTGCCTGAATCTGCAGTTCCATCTGGAGGCAGCCAGCACCAGTGGCTGCTCGCTTTCCAGAAGGGTGTGGGCCTTTCTGTGGGGAAAGGCACAAACCTCTTTTTCCAAAAATTTGGGTGCTTGTCAGACCCCAGGGTCTGCAGCCCCTCCACCAGCCTGGAAATTCTCATTTGGTTCTAGATTTTAGTTCAGAATGAAAAAGCAACTGGAATCAGCATAACTGCTTTAACCTTCCCCAGTCACAGAAAGAGGAGGAAAAGTAATTTAAAAAATAATTTTGAATACACAAAGCCACATCTCCTCTCATTGACCTTCAACACCTGCGTCAGCTGTCCGGGGCAGCGGAGCAGGAACACCACTGGCTCCCACTCCCACCTGTGTGGGTCTCCTCGGCTGCATTTCATCATGTCTCAGCCAAACAGTGGTGAAACACAGGCAGAAAAACAATTAGATTTAAATCTTGCTTCCTCTTTCTATCTTGCCTTTTTCTTTTCTCTACTTAGATGCTCCTCAGTGCACTAATAGGATTTGTGTTTAGCACAGTGCGAAACGAATGATTTATGGGTCTGTCCGCACTACACACTCCCAGTGCCATTGCAGCCCCCTGAAAGGGCACTCCAAGAGTAGCCAGACGAGAGTGTTCTGGCACTTTGTGTGATTCTTTGCACACATTTCCCACATGATCCCTGCTATCCTGGCTCTCACAGTGCCTCTGTGCTTTCCTTGCACTGCACTTGGCCCTGCTTAGGGAGGAAACAGGACCAAGACCCTTGACCAGCTTCAGCCCCTGCTGCCGTGCACCAGCCACACAGCTTCCACAAACCAACTTGCTGGTTTAACTGGTGTTTCAGCTCAGATTCACTTGTGCCTCATCTAAGCCAAACAGGGGCTCAAGTCCCTGTGTTTCATTACCAACAGGTAATGCAAGGGCCACGTGAGAACTGACCAGACCCAACAACTCCAGAATGGTCAGGAGCACAGCACACTGAACACTGCAGCAACTCAGGTCAAAGTCCCACCCAAGGTCTCTGGGGCTGGTCAGATTTTCCTGGTGGCTCTGAATGTAGCTCTGTCAGTGCAGCTCCTGCAGCTCTGCACCAGCAATGCCCTTCATTAATTCCTAATGCTGCCCCAAGTACATCTCATGTCCTCCAGGGTTTGGCAGCCCCTGTGAGCTGGGGCACAGAGCACAGCTCCCTACCTTCCTTCCACATATAACAAGAAGCCAAATGAAATAATGAAAGAAACTCATTTTAATGCCACAGAGGGAATTGTTTTATTGCTAAAGCAGCAAATAGAACTAATTGAATCCACTGGAAAAAAAAAAGGCGCAAAGGAATGGAAAGGGGAGGTGTGGAACACAGACAAAAAGGGCGAGCTGGAGCCTGAATATTCATGGACCTAGAAACTGCAAACCCTTGAATGCAAAATATCTTCATAACTGATCATATGCCAATGGCAATGCATGCACAGCTCGGAGACAGGCTTGGGATGTTTGCATTTACAAGATTTTTTTAAGTAATATTATGGAACAAATTCTCTGGTTCATTAAGCTGCTTTGCACCTCCCTGGTAAAGGGGAACATCCTGGGAGTGAGCACCAGGACTGGCACAGGTTCCCACCAAGGCTGAGCACAGGGCAGGTGGCAGTGCATAGCCCTGGGACAGCTGTGGTGTCCCCAGTGCCAGGCGGTGGGGCAGGCAGCCTCCTGCCTCTCGGGGGGCTCTCGAGGCAGCTCTGAGCTCAGCCCCTGCCATGGGCTGAGCACGGCCCTGCATGGCTGGGCTGCCGAGCTGGGGCACCCCACATCACCTCCCCTTTCACATGCTGCCAGTTACACCTGCCACAAGCTTTCAAACTCAGTTTTCAGTGAATTTCAATTTTCAGTGGCAACATATATATTAATATGGGGGTTACATTTTAATTAAGGCAGCACTCATGGTCTTCATTACAATAATAAGTCATCCAGCAAGGAACACCAAGGATATAAATCCCATTAATGAAGAAGGAGAAACGTAACCTGCACTGCATGCTCCAACACAGAGGCAGCAGTACAAGATGATTCTCATACAAAGAGCAAGGTGAGAAAGCTGGATTAGAAATGCAGTTTATACTCCCAAGGGCCATACAATGTTCATCTGGCACCACAGGCCCTGAATCTGCACCCAGAAGGCACTCAAAACACCAGTCCTACCTCAATCTACTTTCCCACCCTGAGAGAGAGCCCAAGGCACAGCACAGCTGCTGGGTGTGCTGGTGGGAGCATGCAGTGCCTGGATCCCTCCTGGACACTGACAGCCACATGTGGGAGGGGAGGGGCTGCAGCTGAGACCCTCCCCAACAGCAGCAGCAGCGCTGCAGGATGAGGGTGTCTCCCCAGCCTTGGGGTAACTGGGGACTCAGCTCTCCCCAGGCTCACTGGAAGACAGACACACTGGTGAAATCCACATCTCTGCAAAGCCCTCCCTTTGTCCCTACACCAGCATCCCAAATCCTTACCCTCTGGGCACAGCAAAGAGCTTCAGGCTCACCTCTGCCTGCAACACACTCCAAGCATTAGAAAAAGTTAGTAGGTGTCACGGGGGGAGCTGCACTGGGCAAAGCCATGCCAGAGCACCCAGGGGAAGGACCCCAAACTGGGCAGCAGGAGACAGACCTGCCACAGTGCCATGGGACCCTCACCAGCCAGAGCCCCCACACCATCACCCACTGACAGCCAGCCACTCTGAACTTACACACAAATGAACAAGCTCCTTACAGGGCCTGGCCCTGGGAAAGCACTTCTTCACCACTGCCTGCTGCAAAAAAAAGGCTGAGGAGTTCCTGATAAGGTTTTCCAAAGGAACCCATCTGCAGCAGAGACGTGGGTCACCTCCCACTGAGACAACTGTATCCCAAGACGAGAGTGCTTCAGAGTATCATGTGGGAACAGAGTAATAATAAAACACCTTGCCGTAACTTTAGCAGCAGTGGCTCTAGCAGAAAAGCCTGTAATGATCTAATAACACATTTCCCATGCTGCCACTCCAGCCTTGTGAAATCCAGGGTAGTTTAAGCCATAAATCCATCCCAGCTCTTCCTTTGTCATTAATTGTTAGGCTATTTGTATCACACATTTCACATACCAAATAGACTCCAATTTCATGGTGGGCTAGACTGCAGAAATGTTTCTTTTAATCTTTTTTAATTTTAAAGTGGTACCAAACTTAAATATTTTCTAATGGAGTGTATGTTTTACTCACATCTAATAGTATCACTACAATTTAGGAGCAATAAAAGTCAAGCTCCCGTCTGTACAATAAGCTTGCAGCTCTATTTCCAAAGTTCAATCAGTTAACCTAGGAGAGCAATAACTTCCCTACAATGAGTAACAGTGCGGAATAATATTTAGATAGAGATAAACCCTTTTTGCATAGGAAATTGCATTATGGTTTGCTGGGTCTATGAAATTCTCAGCAAGATGCTTTAGTTTACCAATGAAGTTGTTGCCTCAGGCATTTTTCCAGTGTTTCAATTTTTTGGGGAGGGTCTAGATGATTTTGAGCTGAGTAAGGAGCCCTTATCATTCCAGATCCCAGCGTGTGCAGCAGACCCAGCAACAGAGGTGCTGCAGCCTCTGCCCCACTGGCAGTGCAGGATGAGCAGCCCAAACAGCAGCTGCCCCATCTCAGGGGCTGGGCAGCCCTCCAGCCTCTGGCCCTCCACGCTGCTCCAGCCCTTGGGTTTGCCTGCCAGACCCAGCTCCCAGGCTGTCACACACATGGTCCCCACAGCGACTGCAGCGGGTGCCTGGGTGCCCTGGATTGTGCTCATTTGGCCAGACACCCATTTCTCTGGGGGAGCCATTAACAAAGACCAAGAGCAGGAACACTGCTGAGTGCCATCCCTTCATGGCCAGCCCCTGGCAGATGTACTGTCCTCTTTTCTGTGGCACAGCTCAGCACCAGCACCACCCATGGCTCCAACACCTCCCTCATGCTGCGAAATCACCATCCCCACCACACTGCCTGGGGCCCCAGAGCCCCTCTAGATCACACCTGACTGTGGATTTGCCTTTCTGTGCAGGGGGAACAGCTCATGTAGAGGAGGCAGAGCCCTTTCCTGATGTACCAGTGCTCCTCAGCACACCCTCTGGCTCTGCAGGCTCCAGTGCCACAGAGCATGAAGCAGAGGTGGTGATTGGTAATTCAGGAATTAAAAGGGTACAAATAAAGAGCCCTAAAATGAGCTTGAAGGTTGTGAGTGCTGACAGTGCAGGGGAGGGGCACTGTGGGATCGATGCTGGCGCTCCCTGGGGAACAGACCAAGGAGGGATGAACCAACAGCCAGTTAAAGACCTCCAGCAGCAACGACTTTAGGATCCATAGGTCTGCCACCAGCATTTCTTGAGTCAGCACTTCAGATGGAAAACGGTCAGTTTGTTGTTGAACAAGCAGCACCAGGGCCAAGTACTTGACAGTTTGTCACCTGCACAGGTGATGCAGCAGCTTCCACCCCGGGCTGAGCTGGGAGGTGACCCCTTCCCACATGTCTGGGGCTCAGGGGTGGGCAGCAGCTGAGCCTCCCGGGGCACAGAAGTACCTGGAGGAGCCTCAGAGCCTCTGGGGCTGGTGCACGGCCCCACGCTGGCTTCACCCAGGCTGGGTGGGTTTGTTCACCCAGGCTGGATGGTGGCAGCTCCTGCTGGGGCTGTGCAATCCAGCCATGGTTTAACAGCCAGGCCTGATGCTGACGTTGGCTTCCCGCGAGCGTGCTCACGGCTCAGCTTAATTATATGAGTGCCCATCAAGAGCAAATACAGAGAGGGCAGAGCTGGGGCTGAAATAAAGTTATTTGCAGATGTGGATGAACACTAATACTATATATATTACTGTTTCCATCTCAATGCAAGATGAAAGGAAATACACTCTAAAACAAAGGAGAACTGCAGATCTGGGCTATCACAGCAGTGCCGCTCTGCTCAGATCCAAAATAATTACTCCTAATAAAGGAGGGGGCCAAGTCCAGTCCAGCCTGGCTCTGAAGGGAATGGAAATCAGATTCTGGCTTGAAATGCGTTATAGCAATCTCTGTAATACAAAATAAAGTCTGGGAGATGGAGTTATTTTTATCCAGAGCTAGTTCTGTTTAGTAGGTCGGTGTCTATAACTGATGTCCCTTTGCTATTTCCTCTTCCCCCAGGTGCCCCTTCCTCAGTTTCTCCAGGCACTGACAAGATTGGAGCAGACAACTCCAGTATATTTTGGGAGGATCCTACTTATCTGTAAAAATCAATTGTGAATTTTGCATCCATCCCCAGCATTTGGTCTGTTTATATTGCCAAATATATTCTGTAAAGAAGTGCCGTACTTCACAGGAGAGCTTGTCAAGGTAAATACCTTAATTTACATAAAATGTGACTAGCAATTGAAATGTTAAAGCCATAAAGAGCAAGTTTATGATCCATCCTTGATGCCTGGATGTATAATATGACAAGGGGGGAAATACTGTGCCTTGCAACATTTACTAAAGTGGTGTGTTGACACTGGGGAGGGAAATGGAAGACTTTGAAAAAAAATGTTGAGGGTTTTTCAGAGGGCTGTTTTTTGGCTTTTTTCTTCTCCCTTTTCGTAAGTATGAATTCTTCCCCCAGCCTTCTACAGTCAGCTTTCAACACTCTCCTTCAGCTTGGAAACTGCAGCTACTTAAATCACAAATGGGGGGAGCAGTGCCCATGTGCCACCATGGAGCAGAGCTTGGCCATGCCCAGGGAGGGCAGCTGCTCTTGGCAGGGTCAGGGCCCAGTCCTGCCCAGCCACTTCCCCATGCCCCTGACAGATACCTTTCATCTAAACAGGAATTTCTCACTGTGATTGAACAGACTCTTGCAATTCTGGGGTTTCCTTTAAACTTTTTCAAATATAGGGGAAACCAATTTAAACCTCATACAACCCTAAATAATACTTATTTAAAAGTGGATTAAAAGCCTAGAATGAACTCCTGCTCACATGCACACAGCAGTGAAATTACAATATCCACACTGGATGCTCTGGAAAGTTTGATCATGCAGGTTCCTCACCTGGACTCCATACAAATGTTTCAGCCATTCATTCATACCCTCATACCCTTCGCAATTCATTGAAACCACTTCAAGCAAAAATCATTTGAAAGAAATTACCTCTGTGTATCACACTCTGAGCAGTGAGAAATGTCCCACATGAACCAGCCCAGCCCCCAAAGCAATAAAATTTCTGCTGAAGTGCATGAAATATTAACTCAGAGAAAAGGAGTCCCCATGAAAAGAAGAGGTAAAAGAAACCCATGAAAAGAAAAAGACTCTGACCTTTGTCAATACAAGGTGTCACAAATTTGTGTTGGAATTTTGACTTTGAAAACCTAAAGCCTTTGCCCATAACTTTCTTTGAGAAGCTGCTGCTCCTTCTCTGCCAGCCCGGGCTTGGCACAGAGCAGAGAGAGCCTTGCTAGCCAGGGAGCAAGCAGGGGTCAGGTGCATCATTTAAACCAGAGAACGTGACCACCCAACACTTCCCCTTTTGCTTCTCCAAGGGGCTATTTTTCCCCAGGCCTGTTTTGGAGTTTTCTGTAACTCTGCATGCACGAGCAGTAGTGCACTCACAGAGAGAGCAAAGCTCACAAACTTTGACATCCCAGGCAACACTTAAACCATTAGCAGCAAAGCACCAGCGTGTTTACAAAATGGGTTATTGAGCAAAATCCTGGAGAAAGGATATTCTTGAGACTACAGTGCAAGAGTTCAATGATTTCAGGGCTGGTGACATGTGCTGGTTTCCTACATGCTCCAAGGGATGTTCCAACAGTCACTGAAAAAGGCACCCCCAACACACGTGTGGCTGGTGCGCTGAGCCCGGTGTCCATAACCCTCCCAAGAGAGCTGTGTGGCTGCTTCTGTTCCCAGGCTCCTCACACACACCGGGATCAGCGTGGGAGCAGGGCAGAACCCAGCTGGGCTTGGTGGTGGGATGTCACCCCACCCTGGTCACCCCACCCCGCCCATCTGAGGGAACAGGGCTGGACACCCCCGTGCCAAGGCAGAGGGGGGCTGGCACCTGGGGGCTGCCAAGGGGCACAGAGAGCACCCTGCTGCCTCCCTGCCCTGCTTCCACCTTTCTCTCAGCACTCTGTGCTCACAGTCAACCACAAATATGCTCCTCGTGGAGGCAGAAGCAGTGACAAGTCCTGTGGGAGCGGATGCTCCAGAGCCCTCCTGACAGTGTGCTGGCCCTGGCACTTCTCTCACTCTCTTTGCAGGAAGATCCAGAGCAGCACATAGGGGCTGCAGGTGCTGAGAGCAGCTGCCATTCCCATGGCTACAACTGAGCAGCATGTGGATAACCACCATCAGGTGATAAAACACTGCAAATAGACACAATTCATTCCTTCATCCCATTCCTTGAGCTAAAACAGAGCAGAAAGGAGGGAGACAACTGCTGCCCAGGTAGGGTGCAGGGTGGGTTCCCCTGGCACAGCACACAAGGCAGGGGCAGAGCCAGGAGACCCTGAGCTCTGGCACACAGCAGATTCACTGCAGTAGCTGAAGGATGCAGAAGAAAATCCATGCCTGCTACTGGAATGGCCTCTCATCAGTCCCCAGGATGGGTGAAACATGGGAGCCAACCAGCACAAAGCCTGACCCCTGCTCGCAGTCCCCAGCCCAGAGCTGACCCAGATGTCAGCAAAGTCCAATACACTGGATCCACAGAGGACAGAGGCAGCTGAGTCACTACATTTCAGCAAAAGCCAACTCACAGCAGGGCCCAGAAACAAAATCAATACACTTTCCCTAAATTACCAGAAGTGCAGTGGGTACAACACTCTGGGAAGGCCTTTTGCAGAGAAACGCAGCAGTTCCCAGGCTCTGCAGCTGTGCCTGTGGGCAAGAGCAGACCCCGATCCATCCTTCCATTGTAGGTGTTCCCACAGTGCCGTCAGCACAGGCTCACAGTGCTGATGGAAAGGGTTTGATTTCCTGAATGCCCTGAGCTGATCAGAACAGCACAGGCATTAGCCAGCAACACAATTACAGCTCACAGCAAGGTACAGCTCGCAGCGAGGTGACACTGTGTGGGATGAGGCTGAAATGGCCCCAAGCTACTGCTGCCCAACAGCTGTTAGGGGATGCTGAAGAAGGGTCCCCACACACATCCCTGGCCACAGTTCCTGCCAGCAGCCATGGCAGCAAAAGCCGGGTGCTCCAAGGTTGGATCATCCTCGGGCATGCGTGGCTGGCAGCACTGCCCCAGCCACCAGGTCAGCACAGGAAGAAGGGTGGGATGGCCCCTTGGGGAGCAGAGTCCATGGCAGAAATACCAACACACAACAGCCACCTCCCCCACATGGACGAGCTCAGCATCCCCAGGGATGTGACTGGGAGTGCCAGCTCCAGAGCCACAGGCAGCGGCTGCACGGAACCGCTCACTCGTGGGCACGTGTTTATTACTGAGAGAAGAGCTCCCTGTCATGGCATTATTCATTATTTGTATGAGGCCAGCAGCTCACCAAATAACACACAGCCCTGACTGCTCGGGAGAACACTCCAAAAAACCCAGACAAGCAGTGCAAATAGCATCAGACATGCAAGCCACTCCACTGCCTGTCACGGTGACTGCTCCTGCAGTGGGGCCACTCCATGCACACAGCTACACCCGTCCAAGCGCTCAGCACCGGAGACCCAGGGCAGAGAGGGGAATGCGATCTAATCACAGATATTGCTGCAGCCTCTCCATGAGGGTTCCACTGAGGAGGAAGCAAGGAGTAAAGCAATGTGCATGTACACACAGAATTTAACTTTTCCAATCAGCAAAACTTAAATCTCAATTTCAACTCACCACTATCACGTGTTCTTTTTGTGTTACGGAAATCATATTTGCATTAAAACTGCAAGTTTGTTTTCAAAATATTGTTACAAATCCCCAGTTTTTCTGCTAAAGGTAGAATGTCAAGATAGCCTTGAAAGAGTAACATGACAGAACTTAACCCCCTCACCATGCTGAGGCTGCAGGCAGCTGGGGATGGTGGCTGGTGCCTGGGAGCACTGGGCTGTTCCACTCAGCTCAGAAAACCTCAAGGGTGCCCAAGTGATGAGGTCTCCTGTGCTGGTCATTTCCACCAGCAGAAAGACACAACTAAAGCCCCCCCATGCCGGGGCTTGGAGCTCCCACTTCCTTCACTGAGACACCTGCAGCATTTCTCTTCTGAAACCCCCAGAGCAGTCACCAGCAGCATCTGAGCATCCCGAGGTGTTGGATCTGCCCAGGCGAACCCGGCGCACCACGCGCAGCGCCAGTGCAGGGCAGCGTGGCCCCTGCACAGTGCCAGACAGGATCACCTCCCCTCCTTCTCCAGCCACACAGAGCCACTGGCACCACACTGACTGCAGGGCTCCCCTGCATACCCCTGCTCCCCTCCCTGGTTCTCTCCTCTCTGTGACCAAAGCAAGGCCCCTAGCACCACAAGGAGACAAACCTGTCCGTGCGCTGGACACTGCAGGCAGTCTGCAGTTCCCATCATCCACAACATCCCTACACAATTGTGTGCCCTTGATCCACGCCCAGGCAGGGAACTCAGACATGTCCCAAAGGCTGTGCCTGTGCTTGTAATGAGCATTTATGGATATAATATCCATTCCTGGTCTCAGAGGCCTCTCTGTCTTTCTGCCATCCTTTCTGTGCTCTGAGAAAGCCTCTCAGTGCTTTGCCAAACGCAAGATAGCTCAGGGCAGAGCTCCTGCACGGGACATGCCCACTGAGGCATGAGCATCACACTGGAGAGAGCAAATGCCTGCAGTCCAGCCTGGCCGTGGGGGACATGCAGAGATCACTGTGCCTGAGCACATGAGAGAGCAGGGGGACACTTGGACACTGGCTAAAAATCAGCAGCAGCTCCTGCAGGAAAGCTGGCATATCCTGGGGAAGGAAGGAGCAAGTTAAAGACAATGGCTTAGAAAGGAACAGCAGAGGAAGACTGGATCTCATTTAAGGAAAGCTGTACCATGGAACTTGTCCTTCAGACAGCCCGGCATTAGGATGGACAGAATCATAAACTGCAACCACACAAACAATCCTGGCAGCATAATAGGAAATAACCAAAGCTAATCTTGGCCCAGTTTGCACCAGTTCGTGTGTGCAAAGACCTCTGTTTGCAATTGCCACATGAACTGAGCTAAAGAGATCAGAGACAGCATACAAACCTTCAGCTTTCCCTACAGGTTCCCAGGAAAAAACAGAGCAGGCAGTGTGGAACTGCCATCCTGACATGCCACCCTGTCCCCAGCAGCACAGAGCTGGCATCCCCTGGCCCAGTGCTTGAAGCAACTCGAGCCACTGAGAGAGATCCCAGACCAGACATCCAGAGTGTTTAGGGCTTTTCAATCTCAAGGCACCAAAGACACGGGTAATGCAGCATGGAACACACACAAAGAAATGTCAGTGCCCTGGTGCCGTCTCCATTTTACAGGAGAAACCAAGGTGGAGAAGACATTTCCCTTTCCTCCAGTTCCTCAAGGCTGGGAGATAATCTGGTGACTGAACAACTAAGCAAGGAACCCTGAAGGTTTGCCATTCCCTTTTTTCACTATGTAAGAAAAAAATCTGACCGTGTTAAAAGCTCAGAGTGTGTAATGCAGAAGTCACCATAAGGAGATGACTTCAATAGTTGCTTCTTTGCTAAAAAAACATTGACATTTCTGTGGACAGGAAAAAATCTCCAATTACTCTACCTGGGACACAGCTATGAGCTGTCAGCCTCCCTAGTGCACTCAATCAGGTAATCTCAGAGGAGGTCAGGAAGAAGCAGCTGCTGGGGTGGATGGTGAGCTTTCCCCATTCTGTTTTTGATTTGTGTTTGTATGGCACTAAAAGCCAGTCCACGATGACAGCCTGGCACCAGTACAGCACCAGGGAAGTTGTGGCTGCTGCTGAGGCACAGACCACCAGCAATGTCCTGCCCCTGCAAGGCTGAACACTCTTGAAGGAGCGGGGGAGAAGCACCTGTTTGGGTTGGGCAGGTGTGAAGATAACTGCAGCCCAGGCAGCCAGGGCTGACACAGCACAGAGCACCAGTCAATTCTTTACCCATCCTACAGCCTGCTCTGCCCAGACCCTCACACACACCAAGGGTGCCCCAACCTGTTCTCCCACCTCCCCGCCTGAGCAGCAGAGCTCCAGGGCTTGAAATGAGCAGCACACACCAGAGAGCTGCTGCAGGGATAGAAAATACCAAACTGCATTCTGCAAATGAAAACCTGTGTGTGCCTCTTACTCCACAAGAGGAGTTACACCCACTCACTAGCCCTTTTCTAGTAGCATAACTTTAGAGATGAAAAAGCAGCTGCTCATCATATTCAGTGCTTGATCTTCTTCTGCCTGTTTTGAATAAAACCAAACTTTTTTTATGTGCCACTTTCTCTCCTCTTCTATGCAGTTTTCTAAACTTTTTTTTCAAGGTTTAGCCTTTCCTCCAAGAAAATTCAATACAATAAAATACTGTGTCTAAAATTATATCTATAAACACAATAACCATAGCCAGTCCTTTAGTTCTTCCCCCCACCAGAGCAGCAAACCAAAAACACTTGCAGGGACAACCTCACTTTCTCAGTGCTAGCGTCCACTTTCCCAAAATCCCTCCAGCAAATCCCACAGCATTTCACCAGAGCCAAGCGGATGCCACACCAAGTGCTAGGAAGACTTTCCTTCCACAATCCCCACAGAAGACTGCCTGGAGTTTCTCACCCTTAAATACCCCTGATATGCAGACCATGTACTTTGTTTTAATAACGAGGGATCAGATAATCCAGGCAGTAACTTGCCTGCTGCCTCTCATTTTTAGCTTCATTTGCAGAGCAACTAAGCAGCTGCCATACTAACAACAACAAGAACTTCACCAGCTCAGCCACAGACCACTTTTTATCAAGAACCAGTATGGTTTGCTTTGAACCATGAGCTACAGAGCTACTGGGAGTTTTTAAGTTCTACTGATGTGCTGCATTCTGCTCACAAATTTTTAAAGAGAGAGAAAAACACTGAGCCATCACAATCCATTGATTTCCTACACCTGTCAAGACATTTAACACTTCCTTACTGCAGCCCAGTGTTTTCTAATAACCAGGACTTTTAGCATAAAATTCCTTTAAAATATTACCCAGTGCCACTCAACAGTATTTAGAGACTTCTTCACGAACAGAATTAGATCTTGTCAATGGAAAAAAACTTCCTAACGTGGAACTTGTTGAATAAAGAGTAAACCTTATTTGTGAAGCAAAGCCTGTGCTCACACGAAGGCAGCATCCTTCAGCCCTAGCAGCACCTGGAATAACTTGCAATCTTGTTTATTTCAGTAATTATTAATTACCGACCTATTTAGGCACATTTTACACCATCTGCAGCTGAACTGCTACGGTATGCTCACACACTCCGAGCAAGCGAGAGGGATGTTATCAGAGATTTCCTGCTTTCCGACCAGAGCAGCGCGTTTTCCATCGCCACCGCTGCCCGGTGCGGCCCCCGCGACCCGCCTGCCCCGGCCCCGCGGGGCTCCCGGGGCTCGCGCCTTCGCCCCGGCTCCCACCGGGGACAACCGGGAACAACCGGGGACCCCCGGGACCACGCCGGAGCTTCCCCCGCCCCGCACGGACACGCATTCCTCCCTCCCTCGCTCCCCCCCACGGCCGCGGATCGCGCCCGCAGCCCTCCGCCCTCACCTGTACCACTCCAGCCCCTTCTCGTAGTTCCTGTCGAAGAAGTGGGGCTCGGTGCCCACGGCCCGCACGTCGGGGTGCGCTCGGATGGCCTCCAGCAGCGCCCGCGTCCCCCCCTTCTTCACCCCGATGATGAGGGCTTGCGGCAGCCGCTTCTCCCCGTAGTCCGGCGTGGTGCTGCTGCTGCCGCCGCGGCTGCCGGGGCTGCCGGCCCGGCTCAGCTCCTCGTCCGTGGTGCTCGACTCCTGCGGGTCCCTCTCGAAGGCTCCGCTCTGCGCCGTGATCACCTCCCCGGGGGCCAGCTGCGTCCGCAGCCAGGTGTCCGCCGCCCCTCCCCGGCTGCCGTTGGAGGCCCGCGGCGGAGCGGCTGAGGGGGCCGGGGCGCCGGGGCTGCCCGGGGC
>JAYDZK010000044.1:15997438-16028420 GCA_034509185.1 Euphonia xanthogaster | reverse complement strand
CCGGGAGCCCGGAGAGCCCCGGGCCGGACCGGCCCAGCTGCCGCAGTCCCGCCAGCCCTCGGCTGCCCCACACCGCGCCTGCCCCACCTGCTGCCCAGACCCACCCGCCGTGCCGCATCCGCTCGTGTCAGCACTCGGTGCAGGCCCCCAGAAACAGGGCCAGTGTCAGCTGTACCCTACAAATCCTCCTGCATTCCCCTGCAGAAATCACCGCGCCGCAGCTCCTTGGCCCCATGGTCTGGCCTGCTCCCCTCCACCTCCCCCGAAGTCTGTTCTGTCCCCAGCCCATGACTCCAGCACACAGCCTGCAGCTGCCAAGAGACAGATCCTCTGGGACAGCCCCATGCAGCAGGGCCCGCGTCCCTTGGTCCTGGCCTTATGGGGATCTGGGACGGTTTCTTAGGGCAGCCTGCTTTCTCCTGGGATCCTGAGGAGAGGTGGCAGACTGTGGGCAGGGGCAGGCAGGAACTTAATTTGGAGCATGGCGGGTTCATAGTTTGGGTGCCAGGAGTTGCACTAGTAGATGAGGCCAATTACACCCTTGCACGATGCTCTTCCAGGAACTCTGTCCCCAGTCCTGGTGGAGCAGGTTGACAGCCTCCCTCCTCACAGTTTTCTGGAGCAGCCATTACCTCTTTCCAGCTCCACGTTTTGTCACTTCCCACCTCCAGCTCTCAGGTTTCACATTAGGATGTATTTTGTGAGGGGAAGGAATGCATTATTGTCTCTCAGCTTTCTCCAATACCTCGTCTGGGGTGTTCCAGAATCTCTCCATCATGAGTGCTGCCCTGGGATATTGGGGCATATCACAGCCCTCGGCGTCCTGCCCCACAGCAGAACAACGCTGGCAGTCCCATGTATGGAGATGAATTGAGGAACACAGTCATGTGCTAAAACCCTCACAAGTGAACAAGCAGCAGTCTAACCTTGTGCACCTGCCAGCACTACCTGAGGGCAGCAGATCCCAGAAAGAACCAGCACCTGACCCCAGTGGCAAAAGCTGCAGAGCAGCTCGATGTTCACACCTACGAGGGCCACAGCTGCACTCCTGAGCCAGCCCTGAGAGAATGCAGACTGTCTCCAGCCTTGTGCATCTGTGAATGCTGTGTAATTCATCCTGCCTGTGAGCAGGACGAGAATTTGGAGATTTGGAGGCAGTGACACTTCTCCACTCACCAGTCTGGGGAGCTACCTGATTGTACAGAGATGTTCTGCGTGAGGCTGGATGGAAGAGAGCTGGCAGAGCTTCCTCTTGCTCCCCCAGCTGATGAGCCGTGGCCTAGGTTTTGCAGGGGAAGCCCTGGAATTGCCCAGGTTTTACAGGGGAATCCCATCTCCAAACCTTACTGTTGCATAGGGGACGTAGAATCATGGAATGTTTTGAATTGTGAGATTCTTCAAGGTCATAGAGTCCAACCCTTGCCATGGCCAGGGACATCTTCCCCATCCCAGGCTGCTCCAAGCCCTGTCCAACCTGGCCTGGAACACTTCCAGGGATCCAGGGGCAGCTACAGCTGTTCTGGGCACCCTGTGCCAGGGCCTGCCCACCCTCACAGGGAAGAATTTCCTCCATATATCCAATCTAACCTTGTCCTCTGTAAGTGGGAAGCCATTTCCCCTTGTCATGTCACTGCTTTCTTTGGCGTCCCTTTTCAGCTGACATATCTGTAGAAGCCCTTCTTGTTATTCTGTATGTCCCTTGCCAAGCTCAGCTCCAGCCTTGGCCTTCCTCCTTCCATCCCTACACAACTGGGCAGTTTCCCTATACTTTTCCCATGATACCTCTTCCTGTTTCCACTGCCTGTGCATTTCCTTCCTCCCCTCGAGTTTGACCAGCAGGTCCCACCTCAGCCATGTCAGACTTCTGCCTTCGTTGCCTGATTTCTTGTGCCTGGGCATCACGAGCTCTTGTGCTGCTTGGAAAGTGCCCTTAAAGACCTTCCAGCTCTGCTCCACTCCTTGTCCCTGAGGGCAATTCCCCAGGGGTCTCATTGACCAACTCCTTGAAGAGCTGGCAGTTTGCTTTCCTAAAATTCAGAGCCCTGACTTTACTCTTTGCCTGACCTAAATCCCTCAGGACTGCCAGCTCCACAGAGCAATGCACCTTTGGGGTCCCAGCTACGCTTGGTCTCATTGCAAAAGCAACATTTGGAAACGAAAGTTAAGTGCCAATGTTAGGTAGCTACCCAGAGCTGAGAAATGTACTCATAAAAAAAGAGGAAAAGCACCAATGTTTCCCATAATGAACAAAAGCTCAATGCTGCTCTCAGCTGGACATGTGTTCTCCCTGTGTAGCTCCAGTTCCAATGGAGATAATTCCTTCATAATATATTTTTTATGGCACACATGAGACCTCTAAAATGCAGTGTCTTGTGTCCCGTAAATAATTTTCTGTAACTTGTGGATTCCTTTTCAGCTGCATTACAGTAATGTGAATGTTTGGGGACTAACAGGAGCTGACAGAAGCGCAGCCTCCCGTCCTTGCCCGGCACTGCAGGAGCAGCCCAGCTGCCCCAGCAGCAGCACGGGCCTCGGGCAGCCCTCAGGCACTGACCAGGGGAACACACTGCCTGTCCTCGACTGCCCGAGCCCACAGCAAGGCTGCTGCAGGCTTGGAAATTAGGCTTGAACCTCTCATTCAACCTGGCTGGAATGAGAATCCCAGTGGGTGCACTGTGGGTCACACAGCAGGGCTGGGGACAGACGGACGCTCTCAGGGGGCCCTGGCAGAGCAGGTTCTCTTGGCTGCTCTGTTTAGCACACGCACATGGCCTCTCATGTAATTGTTCTGGTATGTATGGATCTACCTTGAGAGAGATGAATCCTTCTCATACATGGAGATATGTTTATTCCAAACTGGAAAACCCACAGAGAACCTGCTGGCAGCCACAAGCCTGCTCTTGAGTTTCCCAATATCAAAAAACCCTAACTCAACCTAAGCCAAAACCCAAATAGTTTTCAGTTTCTAAAATAAGATCAACCTCAAACTAGACTCTATTTAATGAAGTCACAGTGCTTTGGTCTTTCTGACACTGAGAACACACCCAAACTGCAGTGCTTAGCAGAATGCCCCAGCTTGACATCCCTGTGGCTCCAGCTCCCATGACGTGCTGCACAGGAGACCCACAGGATTTACAGAAAACCACACAGAAAGGAGAGACAATTTCTTGTTGGGCACCAGCTTCCAGCCCGGAGGAAATTTTATAGCCAGAATGTGAAGCCCTCTAAAACAGATAGTTCATCCTTAAATGCTTGCTGCTGGGCTCGGGCTCCTGATTCATCACAGAGTGTGTATTTCTCCTGCGTGGATGCCAAACGCATCCATGAGCAGATCTGAGTGTTATCCAGTGCTGGCTAGTGCTGTTCAGCCATGAATGCAATAGGAGCCGATGGAGTGTAACACTTTATTTGACAGTTCTGCTCTTAAAGGCTTCTGTATTTACCCTGCATACCTGCCTCTCCACAGCACATCAATTAGCAGTGGGAGCACTTCCAGGCAGGCAGCAGTGGCCAAGCTAGCAAGGCCAGCTGAGAATTCCCTGGGTGGGTTGGTTGGGTAGATCACCCAGTTCATGCCCCACATTTTGGCGGGGATCAAGATCAGCTGATTTTGACAAAGGGAAAGGAAACTGGGCAACCATGGAGCAGCCACCCCTTGCATGCAGTTTTTTCTAATTTCAATCACTTGGAGTGGCTTATGGCTGCTCCACCTGGGCAATATGCCTGTGGTGCTCTCATCTCCACAGGGACAGGAGTGCTGAGATTTGTCCCAGAATCTTGGTTATGGGGACATGTGACAGTAAGTCATGGTTGGCAGCTGAGAGCCCTTCCCTGCACCAGCTGCCAGGGTCTGACTGCACATGCTGATGACCAGGCTCCAGCTGAGCCATGTTTGACACACAGCGGGCTGGGAAAGCCCTTTCAGAGGTGTTGCTGCCCCAGCTGGAGCTCTGCAAGGGCCGGGGCCTGGCTCCTGGGGGGAAGCAGAACTCCACTCCAAGGCTGAGATGACTGAGTGCTGGCACGCTCGCTGCTTAGACATGGGATCTTCTGCTCCAGTATTCTCACACCTTTGCTCCAGGAACAGAAACTGGGAGAGGAGCAGAGCAGAGTCAGACTCCTAGGACACCTTCAGACTGCAGAGCCCGTCTGAGGGGGGCCTGGTTCTATTTGGCCAAGTGAGAAGGGAGCTGGAGAGCATGTCCCTGCTCTCTAAATGCACAAGCAGATGAGCACCCAGAAAGGAGGAAAATGGCCTCAGATAATCTGTACTGGCACAAAACCAAAGAGGTATGAGTTGGCACAAATAACTTTTGGCTGGAAATCAGATGGTTTCTAACAGTGGGAGAAATGTTGTTCTGGAACAGATTCCTGAGAGCAGCGTTGGGGGCAAGGTATGCAATTAGTTTTAAGATTGAGTTTGAAATGGACTTTATGACATCATTGCCAGCAATTGCAGGGAAGTCGGATTTGATGGCCCAAGCTGTCCCTTCTAGCTCCATGCTCCTGTTGTCATTCACAAGCACCGAGCAGAGCAGGAGCCCTCTAACAGGAAAGGGCTCTCCAATCTATCAAAGGCTTAACAAGATCCATTGAAGAGAATCTGGAATTAGACTCATTTGAGTGCAATGGAAAGGGTGTATTTTAACAGGGACAGTAACTTCCTTTTGTAATAATTTGTGAAGGAGTATCACAGGACACTTCTCTTGGAAGGTTTTACACTGCAACTGGAATTCTTTGTAAAGAACTGGGCCCAGCTGGGAACCAGGATGTGGTCCCTGCAGGAGAGTCTCTGGCCTGAGAATCTCTACTTGCCAATATCCCAATTATTGCTTCTTCTAAGGACTGAATTCCAGAGATTATCACCTCAATTTCCTGACTTTTACAAACACTAGGAATATATTTTTCAGGAAACTTCAGAGACTAACCTCCCATAATTCCTCCTCATTATTTACTTGTCAACAGAAGCAATGAAACACCTTGAAAAGAAGTGGATTAATGCACACAGTGCTCTACATCCTGCAGGGAATGAATAAAGTTTGTAAATATATACTGAATAGCACAAAAAACAGTGAAACTGCAATGACATTTAAACTCCAGTCAAAGAAGGCACTCAAGATGTTTTGCAGTGGCATTCCACTCTGTCAAACCATTTTCCCATTCATAGAAATAGCTTCATTGGTAATTCTGATGGTTTTTAGTATCTGCTCCAGTGATCCAAACGGCCCAGTCTGGGAACCTACATTCATTTTCTTGACCTAAAATTACAAAGGTGGAAGAAGACATCACTGGGCAAGCTGCTCAGGCACCAAACCCACTGCTTCACTGATATGCTGTTCACAGCTGCTATAAAACAAAGAACAGCTCTTGGACTTAGAAAAATGCATGTACCACAAATATGCTGGAACATGATTTATCCAGGGTGTAGTCCTGAAAGCGGAGCCAGAGGGAAAGCCAGTCAGCCTGAGAGGTGTGTGCTAGCAGGGGTGAGAAAAGGGGACTCCCAGGTGACACAGATGGTCCCTCAAGGTCCCACCAGCTCCTGGAGCTTGCCTTTGCACACCCAAAGGTGTTAAACACCCCTGGCTCCCACTGTTCCAGCAATCAGAGTAGCTATGGCAAACACGGGGAATGCAGGAGCTTCAGGATCTTTGGTTTCTTCTGTCACTGTTGGGACAAAAAAGCCCTTAGGAAAGCCAAGAAAATACTGAAACCAGGAAAATTTCTGTCCATTGTTGAACAACTGAAATACAGATCTGTTCCCTCTAAACCTCCCCTTGCAGTTCTGGGGCTTCCCCTCCTCCCCCCAGCTTTTCCTTCAATCAGCCCAGATCCCTGTGCTGCTCTGGAGAGCCAGCCTTGTCTTTCTCTGGGGAGATGCAGATGGAGGCACCCAGAGGCTGTGGCACCCTGCTCACCCCGAGCCCAGCCAGCACCCCCGGGACACGGCCCTGGCAGCAGGGCTGCAGGGGGCTCAGCCCCACCAGGCTCGGGGGGCTGCAGCTCAAGGGCCGACCTCCGGGCAGCCTGCTCCCTCCCTGCAGCTCCATCCGAGCCCCCCCTGCCCTCCCGGCTGCCCCGCTGCCCTCCCGGGTGCCCCCCCTGCCCTCCCGGGTGCCCCCGCTGCCCTCCCGGGTGCCCCCCATCCCTCTGAGCACGGGAGTGCTGCTCCCCCCCGGAAGGGCTCTGCAGCCCCTGCCCCGTCTGTCAGCGGGTGAGTGGCTTGATCTGCCCAGGATCAGGAGATAATCTCCCACTCTAATCTCGGTTCTTACAGAATGAGGACCAGGGCTTGCCCGGGCAGCCCTTTGCTGATTGCACGTCAGGATGATGTGCCAAGTCTGTGCTGAGCACAGTGCTAGCTGGCTGTCTCCATCCTGGCCGAAACAGTGGTGAGAGTCAGAAAGGGGAAACAGCATCCACAGAGAAGCTGTCTCAGATTTGCAAAGTATCTGAGTGTACCATTGCTTGGCTACAGGGAGGGAAACTGAGGCAGGGAGGGAGACAGAGGCACCTGTGGTCACAGAGCGACTTTGATCCCAGTTCCAGAAGTCACACTGTCTGATCCCAGCCCTGAGGAGGGCATGACACCCAGGGCTGGAGGCTGATGGGGGCTGGCAGAGGTGGCAGAGGCTGGCAAAGACTGGCCCAGGGGAGTACAGGCTGGCAGAGGCTGGCAGAGGCTGACAGAGGCTGGTAGAGGCTGGTAGAGGCTGGTAGAGGCTGGCAGAGGCTGCAGAAGCTGGTAGAGGCTGGCAGAGGCTGCAGAAGCTGCATCACACAGGGAGCAGCCCCAGCTGTGTGGCTTCAGCTTCACATGCAGGGCTGCCTCCAGGGCAGCTGTGACTCAGCCCTGTCCTGCTGCTGCCATGGACTGCACAGTGTGGCTGCAGGGAGCTCACTCTGAGCCATCAGGACACAGGCAGTCAGTCAGCCAAGGACAAACATGTAACAGGACAGCCAGGAGACCACCTGGCCTCCCTACTCCCTGCCACCTGACCTCTGTCAGCCCCACTGCGAGTGCCCTGCTCACTCAGTGCTGGAAGAGTCCCTAAAGTGCTGGGGGAAATCCTGAAATGGGAAGAAGTGGGACATACCCACCAAAGAGTGCAGAGCTGGGCACCTTGGACAGCCATCTGCTGCATGGCCTGCTGTCACATGAGTATCAGGAGGCTGGGTTAGACATGTTTCATCAACATTCTCTGTGCTTTCTAAAATGCCCTTCACCAGCTGCACAGGCCACTCCAGAACTCCCCGGCTGGGTGGCTTGGCTGCCCAAGGAGATGGGCCAATGCTGCACAGTCCATCCCCTCTGCAGGGCTCCTCCTGTGCTTCCTCAGGGGCCAGCCAGGACTGTCTGTGACCAGATGCCACTGCAGGCGTGCAGCCTCCAGCCCCAGCTCGGGCAGCTGGCTCACACCCTGCCTGAGGTGCTCATCAGGCACTGTCGTAGCCTTCAGAGGGGGAATGGCCAGGGCAGCCTCTGCAGCCGTGTGTTCAGGGGGATTCAGCTCCCCCTGAGCACCAGCCAAGCTGCTTTTCTTCTCCCTTTCCTTCTCCCTCACATGGCCTTCTTGGGCCATGGAGCAGACAGTCACTGCTGCCCTTTGCTGGAAACAGCAATGCCCAGGGTGAGTCCCTGTAAATCATCTGCTCTCTCTCATCCCTCCCCTTCCCTGCATGGTTCCTTCTCCCTCATCACCTGCCATTCAGCCAAGCCCTGCTGATTTCAGGAATGTAATCCCTGCTTATTAGATAGATTCTCCACCTACCTCATAATTTCTGTAGCTCTTCCGTGAGCTGCCTAATTTATCACTCTGCTGGTAACAAGGTACCCAGTGTGCTACCACCCAGATTTATTCTTCAGGAACACCCATGCCACCTCCTTGGCAGGGCTCTGCTCTCTTGGCTCCCGAGGGACTCTTTCTTTCAGGCTTTTGAATTATTTCACTTGGGATGGAGTCTGAAGGCATTCCCTGGAGATGATATTCCCCATGCCATAGCTGCCAGAGATGGAGCAGTCCTGCTCTGGAGGACAGAACATTGAGGGATGATGAGAAGGACTAGGAAACAAAATGGGTGTTTGCCACATGTAGTTCTCTCTGATGAATCCTGCAACCTGAGCTTATCCCCTGCTGTGAGAACACAGCAAATGTATTCAGTTTGTGATCCAGTCCAGTTGCAGGAGTGAGTTCCAGGTAGAACCAACTCATGTAAAAAACATTTGGCTTCATTTGGGAGCAGAAAACTCCTGCTGTGTGCCAAGGGACTGACTGAGCAAGCTGGTGTCAGTGCATGTCAGGCCAGGGCGTTACTTGCAGTTCCAGCCCACAGATCTCAGAGAGCAGCCCTCGTGTCCTCACACCACCTCCTCTCAGGGCTGTCAGGGCCACAGCCAGGCTGCACTTGCTCCACCCCAGCCCTGCCGTGCTTCCCTGTACCTTCCTCTGTTCCCACTGGCTGGGAACAACAGGACTTGGCCTCGCTGGCAGCTGGTCACTGCCCGGGCTGTGGCAGCAGCACCAGACAGCAGCCCCCAGCCCTCAACACCCCTCCGTGCCTCTGCTCCCCCTTCCAACAGCTCTAGCAGGTTGGCCAGCATGGGCCAGGTTTGTCCTGGCTGTGGCACTCAGCTCCCAGGACCCCTCCAGTCCCCAGCATGCATTTTGGGGAGCTCCTGGGCTGGCTCCAAACTGGAGCAGTGACCCAGAAGGAAAGGCAGATGTGTCTGCCCAGAGTTCAGACAGGGCAGGGAAAGGGCACTGTGATGGAGGTGGAAATGCCTGTGCAAGGATCACTGGGCCCTTTCCTACCTGCTCTCCTTGCCCCTGTCCCATGACTGGCCAGCACTGTGCTGGGAACATCCCCTGCCCCTTCCTTGTTTCCCCCTTTCCAGCTGGGCCTCTCTCTTCTGCAGCTGAGCAATCCAAACACTCCTGGTCAGGTGAGGGTTTTCTTCCATAATGTAAGAAGTGATAGCCCATAAACTTGAGACAGTCTTGGGAATGTTTAAGGAGAGGAAAAGCTAAAAGCCCTCGTGATGCCAAAGCAAGGGGCTCAGGGCTTGCAGTCGGGCACTCAGAGCCCACCGTGCTGGAAGCAGAGGGGATGCCTGACACTGCTGAAACTTCAGCTTCACCTGAGCAGAGCTTCTAAAAACTCTGCCATAAAGGTCAAATAGTCCTTCCCAGACCATGAGCCTTTCTTAGAGAAGAAGCAACTATAGCTCTCATTATGGAAAACAGTCAAAATAATACAGTGATGCTCCCTCTGAGGGAAAATAGATAGTGAGAGTTATTCCATCTTCCCATTCAGCGATATCAGTTTAGAAAAGCGAGGCTATTTACAGAGAGCATTTTGCTTCCAGTACTTCTGAAGTAAGTGAATTCTGAATTAGTTTAAGTGCAGGATAAATCAGCGGAATAGGAACATCTTTACACTCCAATAAGATGCTATTACTCATAAGCATATTGCACTCCAGCTTCTGGGCTAAAACTACCAGTGCATGACAGGACACCAAGGGCATGAAATGCAGGGGATCCATGAAAATTAGCACAGCACCTTTGGTGTGAAGAGGTAATTTGGGATATTGATTGGTGATGATGGCAGCCCAGTGCTGAGATGCTCATCTGATCCTGTAATCCCAGATGCTCCAGACAGCCATGAAACCCCAAAACCCCTTCCAAAAGCAATCTGTATTTCTTCAGATTTCAGATCAGAGGCTGAAGCAGGAACATGGAATTAAATGTTGTGCAGCTGTTCAGGACACTGAGGCCCCATGACTCGTTTGCCATATCCATCACACAGGCAAGGAAGGAGCCCAGGCAGGAGCAGAGCCCCAGCCAGGCACACAGCACACATGGCAGGTGACAGGGTGCCTGCAGTGAGTGTGACCCAGGCTGGAGCACGGTGCACAGGGTGGCAACTGCACAGAGGTGGAAAGCAAGCAAGGAGCTGAGGCTGCTGAAGAGGAAGATGGAGCATCACCACAGGATGTTCGAAGAAATACTTCTTTTCTTTTTTACCTCTGTGACCCCCCCTGGCTGGGGGACACCCACAACTGGGCACAAGGAAATGGCACGGGTGCCCTGTTCCCCACTGCACAGGTTGTTTGGCCTGTGGCACAACACTGGGCAGGCCCTGCTCCTGGCAGCACAGCACGGAGCTCCAGTGCTTCCAGTGTCATTGTATAGGATACAAATAGGATAGCACTCAGAAAGACAAACCTGGAGGGCTCCAGGGATGACTGGATGATGGATTGTGCTTCATGGATGTGATCAGCTACTGAGCAAGACCTTCAGCCCTCGGGATGTGTCTCCAGGGACAGAACCTCCTTGGGCTGCAAGTTCAGGCAGGAGCCGGTCAGAGGAACCTTGCTGAATCTTCATCATCCATCGTCCCAGCTGGCTTCAAGTGTGACAATAAGAGGATGAAGACCAGAAAGGGCTTTGCAATTTCCACCATTTCTCTCCCTCCTCCCCTTGCAATGGGGAAGGAGACTGAAGTTCCTGAGGCAGTTCCAAGCACTGGGTCAGTGACCCAGCCAGGTCATCACAGCACCACATGCTGAGGTACATTGTGCTGGGATTTCCCACGGGATCCCATCTGCTTTCCCACTGCCAGGTGACCTTCCCATGGGCTGGTGTCTGAGCCCTGTACTTCCAGCTCTGCAGCAGAGGTGTCAGAATCCTTTCTGGGAAATGGAACGCAGCCACGCGCTGGATGCAGAGAGGCACTGAGAGTCTCTCCCTGATCCCTTGACATCTTTCACCCTACTTCTCACAAGCTGCTTGGATTCTGTGTCAAGAGGGTGATTCTGCAAATTACATCGGTTCTTGTCTCCTCTTGGTTGGCATGGCAACCTGGGAGGATGGATGGCACATTCTCAGGGATGCAGACACATCCCGGCTCCGCCGTGGCTGTGCTCCCGCTGATCAAGGCAGACAGTGCCACAATCCCAAACAGAGCAGCGCTGTGAAAATGAGGGCTCCAGCTCCCAGGGTGCTCCTGGAACCTGATTCCCACTGGTGGAAGGGCTGAGACTGGCTCAGGTGGGGCAGGAACAAACCCAAGTGCAGGACATGGCTGCCCAGGCCAGCAGCACTCCAGACCCAGTGGCCAGCATGGCCACATCCCAGCTCTTGGCCCTCATAGTCCTGGGCTGCGATCCACTATTCCTGCTGTCTCAATAAATAAATTTAAGCATTTTCCAGCTCAGCAACCAGAGCTATTGCTGGGCTTGCATTTGTGTCTGATTAATGAGACAGTTGGTCATTTACACACCTCTTGGGGTCTCTTGTCTTGGCTGGGTAATTCTGAAGTTATGGCTGTTTACACAGAAGAGAATCACGTCACCTTGCCAAGAGCACAGCTGGAGTGATCCACGTGGAAATTGATCTTCAAGGACCTGAGGCAATGGCACTCCCATGGAGTTTCAGTGAGTGCTCATCACTTCCTGCAAAAAAGCTTCTGCAGGTTGAATGTTGCCCACCTAAATCTTGGGGAGAGGGGCCATTCCTGCCCCAAGGATCTGAAGTGCCTGTTTGACTTCACCTTCCTTGGGAGAGGCACCAAGGGAGAGCCAAGGGGACTGGGACTGGCCACCACGAAAGCCCTGTGCTGTGGGCTCCTCCAGCTGGGGATGGGAGTGTTGATTTCCAGGAGCAGACTGGCTGTCAGACCATTTGTGATAAATCCGTTTGCAAAATTATTATGTTAAAAGGTTTTAATTATTAGGGACATGTGAGGAAGACAGCTGGGTAATACAAATACAGCCTTCTGTTGCTCCCATCAGGCCTGATCAGTCCTTGGTTTTCTCACACCCCAGCATAAATCTGGAATAATCCTCCAGGTCAAAGGAATCAGGCTGCTGTCATGACAAAACCCAGCCTGGGAAGAGTGTGCTGACATGGATGATTTGGGGGATGTTTTTACAAACCAGGACTTGTTCTTGAGTCTCAGACCTGGGATTAGTGCTGGCACTAAGTCTTGAAGGTTCCTCTGTGTGTGACCTTGGAGCTGCTCTGCCTTTGAGAAGCAAATGCTGCAGCCCAGCATTGCTGGCAGACCCCACTCCAGCTGGGGCTCCCAGAGGAACTTGGAGCCAGTTCAGACCCTCAGTCCTGGCAGCCAAGAGCTGCTGTCCCACCTTGCTGCCGTCAATCTGGGCCTTTCCCAGGGCTGCAGAACTGTGCTGGGTGATCCTGAGCAGGGATGACCTGAGGAGCCTCCCTGTACCCGGGCAGCTCACTCTGCCCCTGGAACATGGGGAGCCTGGTGCCAGCTGAGCACAGCAGCACAGGGTCCAGTGGCACAGCATTCCTGGGTGAAGAGGTGGGCAGGAGGTGCCCTGCAGGTGATATACCACAAGATTCTACTGGAATACCCCACTCCAACACTACTGTTATCCCCCAACAGCCCCCTGCTAAGTGGCAGAGCAAAGGCTGGGCAGACTTCTCTTTTGCTTTCCCTGCTTGGGTGGACCTGACACCAAACTTTGCCAGCAATGCGGGTTTGACACCTCCCTCCTCTCTAGCCCAGCTCTCATGTGGCCCTCTGAAAAATAATTTGGATTTAATAAGTTCAGTTAACTGACAATTAATCAAAAACAATTTTGTACAGGTTCCTTTTTCATTATAAAAACATTCTGATTTGTCTTTTCATTTCTCAAAATTGTCTTTATGTGGTCATTTTCCTTTTCTCCCTTCTCTCCTGCTGCTGATACAATCACCTTTTCTTACCTGGGCTGTCTGAGAGAACAAAAGCCTCAGAAACTCCTTAACCCCTGCACCTTCTCACAGGAGAGGCACAGGAAGTCCTCCCTGTGCACCTGGCACATGGTGTGTCCTCAGGAGAGACCCTGAAAATTCCTGCCAAGGCACCAAGGCAGTATTTGCTGCAAAGCAGCATCTCCCTGGCACGGAGAGCCCTGTGTGGGGCCACAGCTGGCAGCAGCTGGCAGTGCCCCGGGCTGGGCTCGCACCCGGCTGCCCCAGACCCTTTGGGGGTGCCCTGCCATGCCAGCAGGCTCTGAGCTCAGCCTCACTGTGCTCACTGCTGTTTCTGCCCCCACAGGCACCTGCAGGGCCTCAGCTGAGCTCCAGGGGAGCCCTGGCTGGGCCACCCCACCCTGGCACCGTGGCCAGCGGGGGAGGCACGTGTGGCACTGCTGTGTCCCCAGGGCCAGCACAGACCGTGTGCCCACAGTGCTCCCGAGTGCCAGGGCTGCCCCTCGGCCTGCCTGGGCAGGAGGAAATCCATCTCACTGCTTATCGCTGTGCTGCTCAGGCTGATTCACTGTTATTGGCAGGCAGCAACCTTTGCCATTTATATTCGCTGCCAAGCCTCAATTTACAGTATACTTTCTGCTTCAGCTCACCCCAGCCTCTATCTCCACCTTCCACATTAATGCAGGATATGTGTGGAATTCATCTTGGAATTTATTTAAAAACCATCAGCCATCCTGGCTTTAATACATTTCCTCATCAAGGCAGCACAAAGCTCGATTTAAATAAAAATTGGGGAATTATGGATTGTCACCCAAGCCAGCACCTTCTGCTGTACTGGCAGGGTCCCCTTTGGCACAACCACAGCCAGGCACACAGGGAGCCACAGCCACTGACTGGGATAAAAGTAACTTGCCTGGGAAAGTAAAATCCATAACACGAGCTGCCCCAAGTTTCATCAGGACTTCAGGAAGAGTCTCCACTGTCACAGTCAGCAAAGGCAGCACCTCCCGGTGCCAGGGCCCTGCACAGCTCCTGCCCTGGAGCTGGGAAGATGCTGCCCTGCCTTTGGCCTCAATCCAGCAGCAGCAATTGGTGGTGGCTGCTGCTTTCCTTGAAAGAGTGTGGAAAATGGGTTTACAGCTAAAAAAGGAATTAAAATACTGAAGCAATAGGGCAGCAGTGAGTAGCACATAATCCCTGCAGAATAAGCAGAGCTAAAGAGCTGAAAGCAAAAAAGAGCACAAATAGAAAATCTGCAATTGTTGTGCAGCTTTGCTTGCTGGGAGCTGTTCCAGCACCTGCACAGCAACCCTGGCTGGGGGCCAGATCCTGCACCCAGAACCTGGGCACAGGGACCAGGGGCTCTGCCCATGCCTGTCAGGGATGCTCTGGGTGGTGAGGAACTCTGGGTGGCCTCAGGAGGGCCACAAGGGAGTTGTGTGTGCAGAGAAATGATCCACGTGGCCAGGAGGGCACAGGACAGAAGGGGGTCCTGCAGGGGCCTCCAGGAGAGCCAGAGGCCCTCATGCACCCTCAGAGGCAGGGCTGAGCAGGGCACAGCGTGCTGGGAGGCACAGTGGCTCCTACCCCAGCTGACAGATCCATCCATTTCCCTGCAGTTAAACCAACAGGCTTGATGGTGCAATGCATGCCCGGTGCTGGAGCCTGCAGTGTGCCATCCACTGTGGCACTGCCGTGGCACTTTGCCATCCACTGTGATACCCACTGTGTGTGACACCCACTGTGACACAGCACTGCCGTGGCACTGTGACACCCACTGTGACACTGCACTGCCGTGGCACTGTGACACCCACTGTGACACTGCACTGCAGTGGCACTGTGCCATCCACTGTGACACCCACTGTGTGTGACACCCACTGTGACACAGCACTGCAGTGGCACTGTGCCATCCACTGCCCCACCCGGGCTCTGGGCGCGAGGCCCCGAGTGGCTGGGCCAGCAAGTGCTGAGCTCTGGGCCTGGGGGCAGCTCAGTGAGGGGCTCTGGCTGGAAACTCCTCTTGATGGGGATGTGAAGGTTCCAGAAGGCAGCTCCAGACACTGCCCACCAGCCAGGGAAAGGCTGGGGCCACATGTGCTCAAAGGAACAAATGACAGATATTGCAGAAAAACCCTGTTTCCCACATTCGGCATCAATTTATATATTTTTGGAGAGCCAATTATTGCTCCTTTGAGGAAGGGACAAAAGAAATATCATTGACAAGTGTTTCAGCTTCATTACAATATTCTGTAAAACAAATGTGCCGGTGTATCAGAAAATACAGATGTTGCAGCTGTCATTTGGGATAACCTGATTATCCTTTTATTTCTAGCTTTGTTCAAAATAAATTAGCTGGTAGTCTGTTCAGAAAGATAATGAGGGTCAGGCTAAACACCAGCATGTAGGGAGCATTCCCCAGGCCAGAGCCACCCCGGGCTGCAGAGCCAGCCTGGCGCTGGAGCCAGCTCCTCAGGCTGTGCCCAGGCGCTTCTGCTCGCGTCCCAGAGCCGCTGAGAATGCTGAGGGAGCGCTGGTCTGTGCTGCTGCTCCTGCCAGGAGCTGCGGGGGCACGGGCACGGCACATCCCAGAGCCTTGGTGGGATGCTCCTGGCCAGCCTTGCCTTGCCCAAGGGCTCCGAGGGAAGGTTCTCCCAGCACCGGGGCCGGCCCGGGAGCGAGACGTGGCCGCTGTGCTGCAGGTGCTGCCCCGCAGGGCTGGCAGGGCTGGCAGGGCTCCCCGCAGGGCTCCGACCTGCACCCCGCTCCAGATGAACATTCAGACTGAGAACTGCTTTGCTTCTGGGCTCTGATCTCAGCCTAATTAACAACTGGATCCAGCACAGTCTGTGCGCAGATTCAATGCCCCTATCCCCATTATTAACTCCACTCACTTTTTAACAATAGAAAGTGAAGACATTTTCTTTGCAAGTCTGATGTTATTTTGGCAGCTGTTGAACATGTCAGTCTTTGCAGAAGCTAATTCTTCTGAATCAGGCCATAGTCAAATCTCCTTTTTCTAACTGTAGATATTTAAAGCCCAAATGATTAGATAATCCTGAATACAGATTAATAAAGCCCGAGAAAAAGGAAAAGGGAAAATGAGCCACTTTAGTGAGGCCCCATCCCGTATGTTCTGACAAACATAATGCAGATACAGGCAGGTGTGGTGTGGCAGGACTGGAGCGTGACTCTGCAGACCCGGTCCACGTGCTTGGTTTGTCTGTGCCCTGCGCGATGTTTTCGGAGGGGTCCCCTGGCGCCCCAAAGCGGCTTCTGCGCTGCGGCAGAACCAGTTCTGGTGGCTCCAGAGCCAGCTGTGGGTGGGGATGGAGTGGGGAGTGAGGAGCCGCTGTCGGCAGCCATCCTCTGGCCTCTGTTTGAGCCCCAGGGCGGGTTACTAAAGAGCCGGTGGCTGCCGGCGATGCCAGAGCTCCCTCCCGGCTGACAGGGACCGGTTCCGGCCACCCTGGAGCCACCCCCGCTCCTGCTGGAATTACAAGTTACTAATCAGGAGTGAATACAGTCCCAGGGAGTGCGGCTGAGGGGCCGGGAGGGCAGAGCGGGGGCTCTGCCACAGCACACGGAGGCGCCCTGGGCTCCGTCCCGCAGCAGCGGGCGATGCCGAGCTGGCCCTGGAGCTGCTCTCCCTCCTGTGGGGCTCTGCAGGGAGGCTCCCAGCCTGCAAAGGTGAAGCACTGGCTCTGGACCAGCACGGAGCTCAAGGGTCCCGGGAGTTTATTGGCTCCGTGGGGAATCAGAGGGGGCAGGAGCAGCGCACCAGCACCGCAGAGCAGGTGCTGAGCAATGCTGGGGCTGGACACTCCTCACCGAGCAGGGCTGGCTGCCCACACACTCATAAATATTCTCGATGCAGGCAAGACTGGCTGGGTTTTGATGGTGGTTTTGCTAGAGAGCTTTTGCAGGGATCTTTATCATTCAGTGTCTGTGTAAAACACTTTCCAGAGTCTAAATTCTGCTATAGAAAAACTATATATCAAATGCCCCCCTCTGCTGATACACTGGGCAGGAGTTGCCAGCCCGCACTGACAGCCAGCTCCAGGCAATATGATAGATATGTGGCTAATAATCAATCGATACTTTTGTTTAGGCCTCTGTCTATCAGTCTGGCATTGTGTGAACTAATTAGATGATAAAATGTGATGAATGTGTATTAAAGTCAGCTTCCTCCTGTTAGTACTCCAGGGACCCTTTCCATTTTCTAGCTGACCTTTTAGATCTCAGCTTTATTGTACGTGAACGCAATTAAATCAATTTGTCAGATATTTGCATTGCTCCTGCTAGTTCAGAATTCAATTAGTCAGTGTCACTTTACCGTCCTTGTCAGCCTCTGCACCAGCTCAGGGAAAAAAAGCAACAAAAAACCCACCCTAAAAAGCCTGTTCAAACCAAACCAAATCATACCAAAACCCGTCTCCTCCCTCTGTGGCTCATTCCTCCACGGCTCACACTATTTGCTGCTGCTCCCCCGTGCCAGGGCTGCATCCCAACTGGGGCATGGGGCTGTGACCCCCGAGGTTCCCTGGCGCCAGGGTGGAGGGGACCTGACTGGAGCAGGCAGACCACTTGGGGCTGCTGGGGCAATTAGCAGGCACCCCTTGTTACCACTGCTCTGTGCCGAGAGAAATCTTGTCTGGCAAAATTATTCCCAGAAGCAGAATGAACCTGCAGCAGCCATCACCACGCTACAAGGGTTTTAACAATATTCAAATGAGAGCCAACCTTGGCAATTATTTTTCTTCCTGCTGCTCTGAAGTGATGGCTCCTTTATCCATATTTTATCAGCCAGCAAGGAGCTCTGATAGTTAAGATTCTGCTGCTTGCTTAGATCCATGAGAGCACATCCTGCAAGTCTGTTTGAAATTAGCACACAGGAATGGGGCTGTGAGCCAGGGCTTGGTCTTTGCCCTTCCCCACTGGAATGTGCAGTTCTCTTAATGGTAGAGCTGGCAGGGGTGGGAGCTGGCCCCATGGCCCCCAGGCACATCCCTGAAGCTTGGCTCCTTGGCAGTGTCTCCAGCCCCTTCCCCCAGCGCTGCCTCCACCCTCACCCACAGCAGGTGTGGGGCAGGACGGCCCCATGCACCCTGCACCTCCTTGGAGCTAAAAGCACACATGGGGGAGTGCAGCTGCAGGCAGTGCCAGAGAACTGTGTAATGCTGCTGCTCTGTCTGAGCCGGGCTCAGCCCCATCATCCCCAAGGTCTGACCCAGACCTTCTGCTGCAGTACAGGACCCACCCTGTTCAAAGCCACCCGGGATGGGCTTCGAGCAAAGGTGTCTCTGGAAAACACTTGCAGAGGGCTCTGCAGGTACTTCCAGTGAGAAGCTATTGCTGGGGCCTGGCAAAGTGGAGAAATGCCACCAGGGAGAGCCCCAGCGAGGGGCTGGAGCAGGGCACGGGAGCTGCTGCCCTCCTGCTTCGAGCAACACCCAAGAGAGCCTCAAAGGATCTAATGTTTGGATGAGAGGATCTTTGCTTGCACAAGCTCACCTTCTTCCTCGGAGCTCTGGCTGGGATATGAATATCTGCACCATGGCAGGTATAATTAACAGATGGAACTGGCTAATTATGTCCTTCGCATGTGCGCAGAAGACGCAACTGTTAATTGCTGTTTGCACATTTATTATTCTGAGCACCAAGGCCACTGGCATTTACTGTGACATGTGCTGTGTTCAAAAACAAACACACTGTGCTCCTGTCAGTGCTCTGGTAGGATTTAAGGCCTAATGAATCCCAGCTGCTCCGCTGCCCTGAGCCTTGTGAGGGTGCGTGGTGGGAGGGTGCCAGTGGCAGCCCCCAGACCCCATGGCAGCAGGGATGGAGCTGGGGCCAGGCTGCACACCTGGGGACAGCCCTCCAGGCTGTGCAGGGGAATAGGCTCCCAGGGAGCCAGGCACTGCCCCACTGCCAGCATCACAGGGCTGTGAGCGCTCGCACTGAGCTCCAGAGGCTGTGGAGCATCACACAGTTCTTCAGTGGATGGCTCAGAAGCCAACACAGAAACCCTGGACATTTATGGGACTATCCTCAGGTGCCACTCAGTGTCTGCCAGCTGGAAGAGCTGGGACCAACTGCAGGCCACAAGCTGCTTCCAAAATCCCCACCATGAGTTGGAGCATCCACCACGCCAAAGCCTTTTCACTTCTGAGCAGGTCCCAGTCCCAACCTCATCCCCAGCTCTGCTCCAAAATCAGCAGCAGGAGCAAAACTTCTCATCTGGACCCTCTCTCAGCTTCAGGCAAGGGCTGGCCTGCCCAGTGAGGAGTGACCCCAGACGCTGGTGGGGATCAGGGGGCTGCAGGGGCTGAGCAGGGCTCCATCAGCACAGCCCTGGTCCTGGCTGGGCACGGGATGAGCCCTGGTGGAGCACAACCCACCATGAAGCTGGGTATGGGCCAGAAAAGCCACCCTGCCTCTCTAAAGTATAACAAGGAAAATAACAATTATGCTTTCAAAAGTAATGGTGAAATCTTGAGTATTGAATAAGCATTTGTTTGAGATCAGTGCTTGGAGCTCAGCAGTTTGTTATATAAACATTGGAAATGGATAGCAGAGGAATTTCTACCTTTTCTGTTAAAGAGTTGAAATGCATTCCAACAAGAACACTTTCACTAAGGGGTCTGAGCTAACAATCTCCAGGTGAATGCATTCCTTTATGATTACAGAAAGCTGTCTCTGTCATTCCCAGAGAAGCAGGACATGCTGCATAAACCTCTGCTCCTTGACTTGCCAGAGGACAGAGACCAGCCATCTCTTCAACGTGACCTCACCACTGAAATTATGGACTGGAAATTTCAAAATCTTGGAAATGCAGAAGTCAAGTTTCTAATGCTGATGTTAACTCAGGCCCAATTGAATTTAACTTGTCCATTTTATATAATATGTCTTGATACACACTTTGTCATGGAACTCAAAATAGAAAGTATTTACTTGTTACAAAGATGATGAATTTGTGTTCCTGTTACAAATACATATTTTACACGCCTTTGACTGATGACTTCCAGAGCCCAGTGTAGTGTTGTGATGTGGGTTTATATTTTCAGAGCACAGAAAGGAGGGGCAACGTGGGCAAGAAGGAATAAAACCCAAGAATGAGCTTGGCATTAACCTGCCTCGGAGCTGTGTTCCTGCCTGTCTGGGGCACGTCCCTGTGCGTGTGTTGGCAGCTCACCAAAGCCCCTGGCCCAGGGCATGGAAGCTGCTGGGGCTGCTTGGGCCCCACTGCAGTGATGTTGGGGGAACTGGAGGGAGATTCCTGGCTTGGGGCTGATCTGACCCAAAGTTGGGCTCCTACAGGAAAGGGAGAGGCTGTGGAGCAGGGACCAGTGAGTGCCCAGGCCACAAGCTGTGATATTCAGGCAGGAAATGTTTAGGCTCTTTTCAAGGAATTTAATTAAAATATCAAGGAAGCAGCAAATGCTGTAACTGTTTCTTAACTTGCTTTTTTTTTGTTTTTTTAATTTCTTCATTTAAACATTCCAAAGTTGGTCATGGATACCTATAAGCTGCTCCAGTATCAACCTGGTGATTTGGATAAAATAATCACAGACCAAAGTGGGATCGTGTGCCCTCAGAAGGCCCCAGAGTCGTGGAATCTGTGGGGAGGATTTTGGAGTTTGCTGGGAGGTGGCTAAAGGAGAATGAGGGAACTCCTGCATGGAGATGCCTTCCCTCGCTCCAACACTGCCCTCCATCCCAGGAGGTCAAGAGCTGCCCTTGGGCTCCAGCAGCACCTCCCAGTACTGGGCAGGGACTGTCCACATCTTTCATCTCCTGCCTGTCCCGTATGTGCACAGGGAGCTGTTCATTATTCCTGCTGGTTCCCCCGTGATAAATGTTTTCCAGAGATCAGTTCTAAATGTCCTTCTGCAGAGCCTGCTCTGATCCATCCCTCCTGCACCACTGGGCAGAGCTCTTTGCTGTGCCAGAAGAATTACAATTCTGCACCACAGGAGGAGGAAACAGAGCTATTAATTTCCTAGCAAGTCTGCAGGGCACTTCCAGGACAGATGCTGCCTTTAGTGAAAGCTGCTCATTCCTGGATGGAAGGCGAGTGCTTGCACCAGTCAGGTCCCCAGCAGCACCCTGCACCACACTCATGAGGGACCTCATGAGGGGCCACACACAGTCTGCCCAGGCAGGTGAGGGGGGCAAGAGGGAGAGCTGAGTCCCAGGGGAGACCCTCCTGCAGCTGGGGGGCTGGAGCAGGGGTGGGTCACACACCTGGCAGCCAGGAACACCAGGCAGGGGAAGGGCGGAAGGCAGGGTGGGTAGAATTGTCTAAACACCTCAATTCTTGTAAATGAGGCAAGTGTGAATCGTTTGAAATGCCAAAATCTTGACAGGATAATGAGTTAAACCCAAGTGTGAATTCAATTATGTCTTGGGGTGCCACGCAGTGGGAGCTGCCACAGCACATGCCTGGAGCACCAGAGGAGCAGGGACAGCGCGCCCAGCAGCCCAGGAGCTTCCCGTGCCCGCAGGGGGCTGTCCCCATCCGAGCAGGCTGGGGGTGTTGGCAGGTGTTGGCATGAAGCTGGTCCCCTCTTGCTGTGGACAGGGTAAGGCAGAGCTGCAGCTTGGCATGGCCCTGTGCAGCCAGGTGTGGCGGGCAGGGTCCCCTGAACCCACTCAGCCCCTCGCCCTCTCTCGCGGGCTCTTGAGTGGCCCTTGCTGGGAAGGAAGTGGTGATGGGCTGCTGGAGCAGTACTCTGTGCCCTTGCTGCCAGCTGAGGAGGCATTTCCCTCGCTGGCTGCTGCTGTGGCAGCTGGGCTGGCTGCTCCCACAGCTGCTGCCCTCTGGCCCTGCTGACAGTGATCCCAGCTCTGCATCCATCTCACTAGTGCTGTGTGGTGGGAGCAGCCATGTGCAGGGCATTAGTCCTGCCATCAGTCATGCTGGCAACAAATATGTTCACAACTTTCCCTCCAGCACTGCCCCTTTAGCCCACACACTGGCAGCAGCTCTGTGATTGCCTTGGATGGCTGGAATGAAGAGAGCAGGCCACCATCTGGTGTGGGTTAGCTGCAGTAGGCACAGGCACCTGCCTTGGGGATCACTGAGCACCAATGGCACCAGGCAGGGCCCACACACGGACCTGGCAACGAGGAGCTGCCAGTGCCACCAGGACAGGGCCACACTCCTGCTGCTCAGAGCCAGGAATCAAATGCCAGGGATGTGGCCCAGCACATTGCAGCTGCATTTCCAGGGCAGGTCAGTGGGCTTGGCTCTGGGGTGCCCAGTAAGTACCCAGTGAGTCCCTGTCCCTTATTTGATGGTCCCTGTCCCAAACGTTTGCTCCCACACAACCACATGGGGCTGTCTGCCAAGCAAGTCAATACAAATCAATCAATGTTTGCGCCCTCTCAATAACTCTATTACACCCTCAAGGACAGATCCAAACCACCCAAATGGGCCCAAAGCAGCTGCCGTGCTGCCAGCAGAGCAGGCGGGCCAGAGACTGTAAATCACACAACATTCATATTGCCACTGACAATGAAAATCCCTGTACTGCCACGTCTGCCCGCCAGCGGTGGCCTTCAGCTGTGCTTCATGAGCACCCACGCTCCTGCCTCCCCCAGGGAGGGTGGCTGAGGCACACGGGGCAGGCGGGGGCCAGCACGCAGGGCTGGGCAGGTGCCCCTGGGCAGGGCTCAGGGAGCTCAGCCAGCAGTGCCCACCCCACGCTGACACAGACCTGGAGGATGAGCAGGGATGCCTCCCACGGCATTATGCAAACACAGCCTTCTCTGACAAACCTGGAAGGGCAGAAGCCTTTATACCCACCACGTGTCCTCCAGCCCCAGCTCTGCTCTGGGCTCCCAGCCCTGCCCACAACACAGGGAGGGTTTTGCTCAGCCAGAATTCAGAGCACGGCACTGCATCCTCAAGATGTCCAGAATCTGCAGCAGAGCAGCAGAGGCAGGAGCAGCAGAGGCAGGAGGAGGAGGAGAGGGCACAATGGCTGCAGAGAACTGACAGGGACTTGCACTCCTGGCTCCAGTGAGGACAACTGGGCTGATGGCCACAGCACTGAGGCATTGCCAGCTGGAGACGGAGCAGAGAGTGCAGGAGAGGCCCCAGAGCAGCAGGGCCTCTGCTTTCCCTCAGATGTTATGCAAAGTGTCGAGCTGAGAGATTGATGGGACATTCAGGGACCTGCTGATGGAGCTGGCTGAGGCTGGGTTTGGAGGATGCAGAGGGAGATAAAGCACTCTGAAGCATGGCAGAGAGGAGGAGCTGGCCATCAGGGGGGCTGCCTGGCCTGGAGCCCTCCCTGCCCACCAGTAGAGAGCCAGCTGCCTGAGCCCATCATGCCAACCCTGCTGTCTCTGCCTGCTGCTCTCAGCCGGAGCACACCCGGCCTCCCGTGGCCACGCCAGCCTCGTGCTGCCAGGATCAGGCCAGGACAGCATCGCTTTTGGCATTCTTTAGATGTACAAGACACTGCTAGAGCCAGAGCCTCAGAGTCAGCCCAGCAGGACAGAAAGGTCAGAAGACATTCTGTCATTGTAAATAAATAATAATAAATTACCATGTTTGAGCACACTCAGGAATGCCTCTGCGTGCAGAAACATCAGGCTGGATTAGCGTGCAGCAGTGACATGGGGACAGGAGGGTGCTGCCACCGCTGCCTCCTGCCACTCCCGCAGCTCTGCTGCAGCTGAGGGGTCACTGTCACCTGATGGGCAGCACCACAGAGTCCTGCTCCTCCCTAATGCGTCCAAGACAGGCACCACCTCAGTTCAGGAACATCCCAGACCAAGGGAGCAGAGATGGCTGCAACAGAACCTGCTCACAGGGACAAAGCTGAAGGCAGTGCTCCCAAAAGGCCCCAGAGGAGATGAGGAGCTCCTCCAGCTGCATCTCCCGGGAGAGGAGCCCTCCACTCCTGCAAGTTTCAGAACAAACTAAAGCTCATTCTCCCCACCAGCCCACAGCCCCTCAGCCCCAGCAGCTGCTCCATCCATCGAGTGCCTGCTTGAGGTCTTTACGAGCATTCATATGGAAAAGATCTACTCCTTCGAGTCATTTTTCATTAGTTGCAATACTACTGAGCAAAGCAGGGCTGGTTTTGTAAATTAAAATGGGTTGCAGTTCAATACAGAATACTTCATTTGCAGCCAAGTTAAATAAGAGAATCGACATAAATATAATGCAATTACTTTTGCTACTTTCATAATGCCTTTATGAGGCAGATAACCATCCCCATGAATACATTATCCCTCAGTATCTCTGCATCATTTCTGGACTTAAATCTTTTGAGTAGTATCAGAAGAATGGTTACATTTAATTAAGTATCTTATTTTAGAAGTCAATTTTACAATGATCAGGACACAGTATCTTTAATTTTCAGTCATAGAAGAGGCTTTCTTTCTGCCTCCAGACTGTTGTAATTTTAAGAATGCAGGCTTGAACAGAGCCACTACATGTGTGTGTCTTGCAGGAGAAGCTGCAGAGCCTGGGTGTCCCTCTGTCAGCCCCAGGCAGGGGAGGGCTCCTGAGGTCCCCACGGTGCTGGCTGGGCCCTGGGTGGCAGAGGCTGCCCTGCCCAGCCTGAGGTGACCCCGCAATGGCCAGCGATGGAGCAGCGTGTCCCCGTGGGTGGGGACACTGGGCTGAGACCGGGCTGCCATGCCCGGAGAGCCAGGCAGCAGAGCTGGGCATAACATCCTCTCTTGTCTGGGGTGCTCAGTGCCCAGTGGTGAGTCCTGACAGCCCGAGGGGGCTGGGATGCACAGCAAGGCTGGAGGGCAGCACAGGAGCTGGCACTCTGCTTTGATGATGCATTACACTTACCACACATTTCTACATTTTTGCTGCCTTTACAATTAATTTTCATTGCTCCAACATAACCATTACCTGCTGTGCCCCAGCCCACCTTCACCTGCTCCCCTCATTAGCAGGGTCTTCTAATCACCACAGAGCTAATTGCAGGTTTCCCGGGAGAAAGGCAAGCTTGATAAGGGGATCACTGTATTCATGTTCCTCTCAGCAGACGTTTAGTGTAGGGACCAGGAGAGACGTTACAGGGCAGGGAGGTGGGAGAGCAACATGGGGAGACAAAGGACAGGGAGCAGAAGGACCCCTCAAGCTGTGCCTTGGTGTGGTCCAGGAGGGGACAGGGGGGTGCTGGCCCCAGCCCCCACCCCAGCTGCTCTGGGCCCTCCCAGCTCCTCCACGTCCCCTCTGTGCAGAGACAGCACCAAGGGGGGACAGCCTGGGCACTGCCTCAGAAGCCTGGCTCCACCACGAGGGAAACCACGGAGCTGTTCTGGCTGGGAACAGCATTCCAGGGGCAGGTGTTCAGTGGTGAAAAGAAGCATTTTATTTTTTTTAAATCATTGAAAAACATAAATCTTAACTGAATTAGGAACATGTAGGTCTTACTTAAGAGTCCCAAGGGCAGGAAGCTCCAAGAAGGTCCCTGACCACCCAGAGGGACCCACTGCAGACATAGCTGGGGCTGCTCTGGGCTGCCCAGTGACAGGCTCTGAGAGGGGGGGATGCTGTGTGCATGCTAAAAGCTGCTCACATCACCCTGTTTCACTTCAGTCTTAAAATACAGAGTGTAGAGAGAAAACCAAATTACCGAAACTGGACTAAAACTCCTTTGAAATGTGCTTGGTACCAGAGCAGATGGAATCTGTCTCTTCCAGGAGGGGCCTCTGCAGGCACATTCCCTATATTTGCTTTTACATCACTAGCTATTTTAGATTTGCAGAGCCACTTCTCCATGAGCAGCCAGTAAAAATATCCTGTGGAAAGCACTGGTATTCCTACCTCTGCACTTGGAGCAAAGCTGCTCATCTGGAGCGCAAAGCACCAGCAGCTCTTGGTGGCAAGCAGCATCTCCTACAGCCACGGGACAAGCCCCTGGTGCTGGGGACACGCGTGGCAGCCCCACAGGCTGTGTCCCAGCCGCCAGGGGATACCCGCAGCCCCGGGGCAGGGCGGGGTGTCCTGGAGCCGGGACACGGCACACGGAGCGGGCTGGCTCCCGCCGCTGCGGCACACGGTCCCGCACGGGCGGGCACAAAGCGGCGCTGGACGGGCTGTGGGTCAGGTGTGAGGGGCTGCAGCGGGAACCGGCAGGCTCTCAGCACCTGCAGCTGCCCTCCGTGGCATTTGAATGACACAGCTATTCATCTCCAGGCTGAGTAGCTACATTTTTAAATATGGAATATTAGGGGTTTATGACAAAATCAAACAACACTTGCTGGAGAATTGATTCTGCCTCTTGTTTCCCTCCTAGCTGCTGCCACGGTATTGCTCCTCGGCGAGCGATATACAAGCCCTGCAGCAGCACAGGGCTGCTTTTCAGGACACTCTTATGGCTGGCTTTTCAGCATGAGGAATAGCAGCCCAGCTGCAGACGGGAGGATAAAAAGTCCCTCTAAAATTCCTCCAGCAGATCCATACTCCATTTCTGGTGGTGCAAAAACAACTGCACAATTGATTGGCTCTTAAGCCCTAATTTGTGAGTTGCAGAAAGTTGCTGGCTCCAAAGTCACTTAAATTCCTGGCATATCCCAGAGGAGCTGTTAGCTCTCGAGTGGCTGAAATCATTGAGCTGACCCCCTGTCCTGCACCCACACCAGCCTGCAAATCACCTGACCCTCACAGAGCTCATACGATCCAGCTGCTAGGAATGGGTCTTGTTCCACATGTGACAGCTCCTGTTTTGTTATGCCGGATGAGATGAAGAATCCCAATCTTCCCCTTAGTTATTCCTTCCCTACTTTCTTCCTGATTGCTCAATACAAAAGCTTCGAGCCATCTTTAAACCAAATTGCTTCACAAATGACAAATAACAAGAAAATAGGCTTCATAACCAGGAATAATGAAAGAAATCATTCACTTTGATATCAGGAGCTGGTCGGTGCTAAAGGAGCCCTTCAGCCTGAATAGCAGAAAAGCACATTGCAATTTTCATGTACTTACTGGGATAAAACATGTGACTCCATGGATGCTGCAGCTGTCATCTCGCACTGGTCTTTACACTTTGATGCTGAATTGCACAGGTTGTCTTGACACTTGCTGATAAATTTTAAATCACCTCTTTTGCTGTATGCGAGAAGGGGCAGGGAGAGCACATCTGAATACAAATGTTAATGATATTTTTTAGACCTTGCTAGAGAGAGGGAACAGTGGTGGGGATGGTGCTCAGCGCTGTGCCCCCAGCTCTGACCCTCCTGCCACAGCAGGGCTCCAGAGCACAGCTCTGGCTAGGAGGGGGCCCTGCTGCCCTTCCCACCCCCCAGCTCCTCACCTACACACTTCTGACCAACAAAATACTCTTGGCGCAATTAAGCAAATTCCTGAGCAAAACTGACTAATTTTCCAAAGCTTTTATCTTGGCAGCTACAATAATGGCTATAAGAAGATAATGGCTACAAATATGTGTGCTCACACCAACTGGCAATTAGAAAATTGTAATTTTGATTCCATCCTGGTTTTGTCCACAGAGAGCTCTGCTGAGAGTTAGATTAGCTTGATATGGAAAACTTTCTATGCAAAATATGTATAAAAAGTGAAGGCACTCAGAAAAACTCCAGAAGCAGCCCGTGCCAAGCTACCTGGTCAGATGTGCCACAGTGGAAGGAAGCTGGTGCTGCTGGTGTTCAGCGTGGGGTTTGGGAATGTGGGGCACAGAGCTGGCACCCAGCTGCAGGGCTCACAGCTCCCTGGGGAGCACCCAGCTTTCCAAAACCCCTTCCCCATTCTGATCTGACTGAAGCAGCCACAGCATCAGGGCCTTTTTTCCACCTCGACAATGCCTTTGCCCTTCTTCCCTTTCTTCCCCAACTAAGACAGAACACTCAGGGTTCAGAGAGGAGTTTGCCCCAAGGATGTTCAAGCATTAGGAAAATCTCCAGTGCAAACAGATTAATTAATCTAATCAGATGCATCTCTCTAGAGGAATTGGATTAGTCTTTTTGGATAAGGATGGCATTAAGCTGATAAGTAACACATGCAATGAGATGTTGATTTATTGCAAAGGGAGGATTTGAAAATTCTCACAGGTTCCTGATCTCATCCTGGGGCTCCAGATTGCTCCTGAGCAAATAAAACAACCACATGCTCCAAAGTTCCCTTTGACACTGCAGAAGCCACTGAGCCCTGCATGGCCAGGGAGTCACTTCTGCCTGGGCACCTGCTGGCAGCCCCTGGCACACAGCCACTGGCCTGGTCCCCTCCATCCCCACGCTGCTGGGAAACAGCCCCTTGGGACGCACAGCCAGCAGGTTCAGCTCGGGGTAAGCAGGGCCTGAGTGAGCACTGGGCACACTCCTACCCTGAGGGCTCTGCTGCAGTGGGGATACCCCTCGGGATGCCCAGGGGGTGCTTGGAGGGGGCTGCAAAACATTTCACTACTCCATGACATCAAACGCTCCTTCTTCCCAGGTGCGGCTCTGTTCCACGGGGGTAAGGGGTGATGAAGCAGGAAGGACAGCCAAGGTTTGATTTTTTTTAAGTTTTTTTGCCAGAACATGAGCATATTCAGGGGAAGATTTTATCTGAAGATAGAGAGTTCTGCTCTTCACCTAGCTTACACTTGAAGTGCCAGAACAGACTTCTCTGCTCTTGTCTTGTGTGAATACAAAGCACCATCTGTTTCCTCCTGTCCCACAAGTCTTGGCATGCAAAGAGTTAGCAGGTGCTGCTCTGTCTGTCTTCACTGAGATGGAAAAGTCCCCAAGACAATCAGAACAGCACATCCTTTACAGTCTGTCCACTTAATGACTGTCCACAAGACACCAGACATCCATCCCCATTTAATCAGGTGTCAGTGGTAGTTCTACCCACATCCGGCATGCTTAAAAGCACAAGTGCAGCTCTGTGTCCCAGGGAGCCACTGCCATTCCAGTGGCTCCCCTCTATGCCAGCTGATGGCAGCAGGACTTGCTCTGGCAGTTTGGGGATGGATGGGAATGTTTCCAAGGTCCTTGCTCCCCAGGCAGGGGACAGCATGGATGCCCTGTGGCAGAAGGAGCTGGCTTCACAGCATGGTCCTGGCTGTTACAGGGAGCAGCAGTGCATCCATGGAGATGCATCCAGTGCCTGGGGTAGGGAAGGCACCAGGCCAGAAGGTCAGCTTGGCAAGTAGGGCACGAAGTGGGCAAGAGCCCATCAGCAGGGCCAGGTGCCCAAGCCTAGTGCCAGCTTTCATTAGGTGCTCAGAAAGCTGTGCCACAATGGCTTAGTCACAGCTGTTTTCCCCGCCTACGGATTTCCCTACAAAGCTGTTGTTTTCCTTGCTGCAGTTTCCTCACCACCACCTCAGGAACCTGAGTGTCTGTGCAGCTACACTCGTCCTTTGCTTGGCTCTGTGCTGCCAGCACAGCAAAAATCCAGGGGAACTGCAGAGAGCAGCAGCTGCCTGGGGCCATGCTGTCGGTCACGCTTACAGCTGCTTAACAGACTGGAAGGAAGCGGCAGGCGCTGCTTTCAGAGTCCCAGCTCTAGCGAGGAGGGCGGGTGAGTGCTGACCCTCCTGCCCTGCTCCCTGCCGTGCTCTGGGCTGCAGCTCTCCGGGTCAGAGCACAGCCCTGGCTCCCCACGGAGCTCCAACCTGCTGAGCAGGCCCCTTGGCACCCACTCCCCTTCTGTCTTCTCCAGACACCTGAACAAAACCAGGCACTGGGGAGGGCTGGATAGACACATCTCCTCCTCCTGATCCTGGTCTGGCCTTGTTTGTGCCCACACAAGGATCTTCCACACAGAGGCAGCCTGGCTATCCCACAGGGAATGCAACAAATCTCCTATTCCAAGCCCCCAGGTTCCCTCCACTGCCATTCCCAGGGTGACTGCAGTCTGATACAAGTCTGGGGAGCCTCCAGCACCATTAAGAGCAGAGTGGATCCCCGAACTCACTGCACTTGTGTGACAGATGTGGGCTGCCTGCACACCACTGGAGTTTGCAGGGTAATGCAGCTGCGAAAGCTCTTCATGAGCTGGCAGCAAACACAGCTGCTCAGCACTGCCCACCTCACCCACAGTGGCCTCTCCTGCCTCAGGAAAACAGGCTAAAAAGTTCACAGAGTGAATTTCTCAGCTGGAAGAAATGCAGAAACAAACACAACTTACTTGAACTCTCACAGCAGGTGCAGTGTTGCCTGCTGCTTGGGAATCAAGCAGGCAAGTGGCTGATCCTAAACAAAGGCAGACACTCCCTAGCAGCCAACAGGGGCATTCCAGAGAGGGGGAGCTGCCTCTGGCCCAAGACCAGCCTTTGCTTCTCCCCCTTGAGCAGCAGAGAGGACAGAAGCCTCCCACAGCCCCAGCAGACAGAAAGTTCAGTCAGTCCTGGAGGCAGTCGGGCCCTTGGACAGAAGCATTGCCCAAAGCCTCCTGAGCAAGCAGCTGCAGCTGCAGTGCTCCTGCTGCTGCTCAGAACAGCCATGGTGGGAGCTGGAACCCAGCTGAGCTGGGCTGTTCAGCGGCACAGCAGCTCCCTCCCATTGTTTGACACGGCTGCCACCCTACAGCACCTTCCCCTTGGCAGGAAAGTGCCACACAAAATTAAAGAGCCCAGAACAGAGAGTTGCCTTTCTTTGTGTTCCTTCGGGCAGAAGAGGTAAAAGGAGAAGCTGTTGCACCCCAGCCTTGCTCCACAGGAGCACACCCGTGCTCAATCACACCGGCAGCACTGCCAGCCAAGGGAATGGCTCCAGTTCCCACCCAGCAAGTGTGTCAAGGTACTTTCTGCTCGTATGGGACTATGCAGCATGTCGCTTTCCTGGGGACAGGCAGCTCCTGGCTGGGGAGAGGCTGTGACACTGCCACGGCTGGACCAGGCTCCCCCATGCCAGCAAGCCTCCAGGCAGAGGCCATTTGGCAGGACAGCACAGGGGCCAGCACAGGACCACGGGCTACAGAGCCACAGCAATGGGCAGCACCCAAGGGTCTCTGGGGCCCGCCTGGGCCCAGAATGGCTCAGAAGTTTGCAGAGCCAGCGCTGAAGCGGGCAGGACGAGCGGTGACCTGTGCGGCAGATGGGGCACGAGGCAGCACCTGTTCACACCTGGCCTCAGCTGGTGCCAGCACGTGTTTGCACCTTCCGGGCTGTCAGTCGCTTCTCACAGGTAACAAGCAATAGGATCAGAAACAGCAGCCTGAAGCTTTGCCGGAATGGGGTTTAGATGGGATCTTTTGGGGGTTTAGATGGGATATTTTGGGGGTTTAGATGGGATCTTTTGGGGGTTTAGATGGGAAATTTTGGGGGTTT
>JAYDZK010000044.1:15969463-15997093 GCA_034509185.1 Euphonia xanthogaster | reverse complement strand
GGCCGGGCGGCGGGGCCGGGGCCGGGCGGCGGGGCCGGGGCCGGGCGGCGGGGCCGGGGAGGCCTCTGGAGGCGCCGCCGGCTCCGGCTGGATTCACGCACCGCTCTGTGAGTTTGTGTGTGATAGACAAGACTGAGAGCAGAGGTTGGAGGAGCTGCGTGGGCTTGTCCCTGGTGTTTAACGGAGAGGCAGGATGGTCGGACACATCCCCAGCAGCGACTGATGCCCAGGAGCAATGGCAGCTGCTGCCGGACTGCAGCTGACTCTGGCTTCAGCTTCCCCAGAGCTGCTACACAGCCAGAGGGAGTCTTAAACATCCCTGAAGGTTCAGAGGCAGACACCCCTGTGCAATCCGAGTCCCAGAATCATTTAGTTTGGAAAAGACCTGCAAGACTATTGAGCGCAACCTTTGGCTGATCATCACTTTGTCAACCAAACCAGGGCACTGAGGCATGCAGTCGTTTCCTGGACACCTCCAGGAATAGAAATTCCATCCCCTCCCTGGGTGGTCCCTTCAGTGCCTGACACCCTTTCCATGAAGTTCTACCCGATGTGCCATCAGAGTCTCCCTTGGCACAGTTAGGGTTTCCATCATCCTGTCCCTGGTTGCCCGGGAGCGGAGCCTGACCTGCTAGAGGTTGCTACAGCCTCCTGTCGGGAGCTGTAAAGGGCTCCCACCTTGTCCCTGAGCTGCGTGCTGGGGCTCCCGTCCTTCCCAGGCCTGACCCGGAGCCCTGGCAGGTGCCTGGCAGCGGGCTTGCCTCCCTGCAGGCACCAGGTGGCCCTGGCCCCGCTGGCCACGCTGTCCCATGGCTTAGCCCCAAGCTGCCACTGAGGACAGTGGGTGAAACTACAGAAACAACTGGTTTTCCTCCTGCATTTCTGTCTCTTGCTAAAGGCGCCAGCACAGTGATCTCAGTGGCATTGTTTAGCCAATTACTAATTTACTAGGAACTTAGTTTAATGCATTAATAAATGTTGTCATTTTTATGACAAATTATCATAATAACACATTTTAATGGGCTGCAAGAGTTGGGAGAATAGTGGGAAATAAATATATTTTAGTATTATTCACTACATTTGTACCTAATTATATTTGCGGAATAATTACAGTGGCACTGTTCCCCACACTGAGTTTGTGTTGGCAGCACGGGGGTGATAAATCCCTGGCAGCAGCCACGGCAGCCCCTGCCGTGGCCATCCCAGCCCTCCATCACGGCAGGGCGGCCCCCAGGTGACACTGTCCGGCCGGGCCCCTGCCAGCTGCTGATTTACCTGCCAGGGCTCAGGGGAGCTTGCCTGGGAGATGGATTGCTGCAAGGACCCGCTGTGCCGGGCGTGAATCCCGCTTTAATCACAGCCTCCCTGGGCTGGAAAGCGCAGAGCCAAGGCTGCACCTTGCGAGGAGCCCGGGTGATCTCGGTGCTGCAGGGAGCTGGAGGGACCCCTGCACCCCGGCACGGTCCCTTGGCAGCCCCCGAGCAGCCCCCTGGATGCCAGGACTCCCCGGAGGCGGGGAGGGTGGGACAGGGTGACAGGGCCAGCTGTGCAGCAGCTCTGGCAGTGCCTGGAGGCAGGGAGGGTGGGACAGGGTGACAGGGCCAGCTGTGCAGCAGCTCTGGCAGTGCCTGGCACACGGGACCCGCTGCCAGCTGAGGGATGGGCAGTGGGCTCCCTTCTGAAGGGTGTGGAGCAGAGGCTGCCAAACGCTGGGCCTGGCCAGTCTGAGAGCCACTGCTGCTGAGGGTTGTGTCACCCCGTGGTGTCACCCATCAGCCTGTGGGTGCTGTGTCACCCCACAGGGCAGGGGCAGGGTGGAACAGACCAGCAGGGCTGTGTGTAGGGCACTGGCAGGGAGAACCCAGGAGCACTGGTGCAGTGACAGAGCTTCCAAAGATGCCGGAGGACAGGAGAACATCAGGACAGACACAGGGCATGAGCCCTGCCATACTCTCATAAAGGTCAGCACTTGGGCTGGTGGTGGCACCGTTCCATCCTGCCACTTTGTGTGGGCTCTGAAGGGTCCTGGGCAGCAGCAATGAGCCACAATTATGCAAGACCTTTTGATCATAACAGATTTATTCAAAACTCATGCATAAATATTAATGTCCCTGAAGATTTTGAACAACTATTTGGCATAAGCAGAGCAAATATTTAAATCAAACCTGACTGCTGTGCATTGCAAGCAGACAGGACAGCTCTGCACACGATGGCACCTCTGGCAAAGCCTGTTTGTGCACTGGCATTTCTGGGAGCCCCACGGGCTGCTGTGGCGTGCATGGCACGTGAGCCTGCCCCCGCAGCTGCCCTCCTGTGCCCTGCTGTCAGGGGCAGCCGTGTGGGTGGCACCTGGGTGCAGGGGAGCCCCTCTGCCCGGCCTGGCCCTGGGCTGGGGGCTGGAGCAGCCCCCAGGCTGTGATCACCCTCCCACAGCTGGCAGCACAGTCCAGCAGCCGCTGGTGCTCAGGGGGTCAGCAGGCACTGGCCACAGGCTGGAGCCCCTTGCCCCATTTTGCCCCACTCTGAGGGCAGCAGGCGTGCCTGGTGCTCCTGCAGTAATGAACACAGGTGTGTGTACTGGCATCGGGCAGCGTGACAGGTTATGAAATTATCTCAGCTCCTCTTACTGATGAGGCGTGTCCACTTTGGGCAAATTGCCATTTTCTCGTTTAACAGGACTTCAGCTGCTCTCCAGGGAGCTGCCCAGGGGCCCATGTGGGGCTGTCCCTGCCCCACTGCCAGCTGGAGCTGCTGCCCCACGGGTCTTGGTAGAACCCACAGGCTGATCTAAACCCTCCCTGCTCCTGCTTCCATTCCTGCTGGGGCTCGCAGGGCAGGGACCCCGATGTGGGGACAGTGTTCACCACCCGTGCTCTGCCCTCGTGGAGGGGGGAAGCTCCTGGCTGTGGGACGTGCAGGGCTGTGGCAGGTGCAGCTCGCTCCCTGATCAGGCTGTTCCCATGACCTGGTGCCTGTGCATTGGCTGTTCAAGGCCATAATTCCAGGACGCTGCTGGTGAAGGGGCAGTGTCAGAGACCCATGGTCTGTGGCAGCTGCAGCGTGAAGCAGGGATAGCAGAAGTCACCTGTTCAGCCCTGATGAAGGGACCTTTTGGGCTTTTCCGTGTGGTGCTGCACCCCGTGGCTTCTGGCTGAGTGGGGCCCCGCTCCCTCCTGGCCAGGGGTGTGCAGAGGAGCTGGAGTCACTTGGGAGATCACTTAGAAAGGAACACCTTCTGCTTTGAAGTACGTAGGGGTTCTCCACTTTGACACCTCAGGGTTTGTCTGCCCTCCTCAGCTGCTGGAGGCAGGTCAGGCTCTAGAGCAGAGCTCTGGGATGGCTTTGGGCAGCTGGCAGCGCCAGGGGGGCAGCTGAGCCCAGCGCTGTGCACACAGGGCAGGACCTGGCACTGCCTCTGCCCCCTCCCCGGCCACCAGTCCTGCTCCCTCCTGCCCTCCTGGTTCTCCTGGCATCAGCAAATGCAGGAGCAGCAAATACCTTGGGCATGCTTGGAGCTTATGCAGAACTGGAACAAGATAAAAATGCCCCAAGAGGTGCTTGAAGTGTGTGATTTCACAGAATCATGGAATTCCTCGTGAGGTTTAGAGAACAGCCCTAATTCTGTCCCTTTGAACAACAAACATCCTCTTTTATGGGGGAAACTGGCAAATTGCTGCAATTTTCTGTGAAATGGGCTGTTTTGAGGCTACAGATGTTGGCACCAGTCTGTCTAAAATAAAAATTGCAGACCATTACAATAAAGTAATCTTTTCAGATGAGAAACAATTATGTTTTTCAAAGCAAGCACACGTCTTTACACCTCGTAATTATCAATTACAGAGATACCTGCTCTGTTATCTCAACAGCATCTCCAGTTGGCTTCTCAGGGCTAATTGCAGGGGATTTAATTCAGAACTCAAACACTAATGATTTTGACCTTTATTCCTATTCCTGAGGTGTGATAACACTTTAAAGGCTGTGCAAAACTGATCTGCCTGTGGTTTGCTTTGCACTTGCCCACCTTTAGCATGGAGAACCTCTCTTTGCCCTGTCTGGCCTTCCTGACATCCCTGGCCTCTGTGGGGGCTGGACAGGAGGGGACAGGCCCTAGCCACAGTCACAGCTCCAGACCCCCAGGAATGCTCCTGCCAGGGCTCCAGAGCAGTATCAGGCAGGCAGAGCCCAGCAAGGAGCAAATTCAGGCACAGAGTAACTGCAAAGCAGCCAAAGATCTGGGATAAGTGTGCCAGAGATCCCAGCAGTGGATGGGCTTCCATCACACTCCTAACAGTGTCATCAGCATTCCATGTTTTCTGTAGAAATGAGCTTGGAAAGTCTCCAATACAAATTGTCCTTCTTGCTTGCAGAAGGTGGGAACCTGATCTCACAGGGCCTTTGGGGCTGGCACAGGCCCCCTCCCCTCTCCTGCTCTGTGTTACATTGTGAGTTTTAATATTTAATTGGGGTTTTTTGCTATTTTGGTCTCCTGGCCCTTTGCCGCAGCTGAGAGCTGGAGGTCAGCAGTGGGGGGAGGCTGTGTATTAGTTCATCAGGTTTTTATGATTTATTTGTTATGGACACGTCACCAAGCCTTTCCCAGAACTCTTGGCTTCTTCCCTTACCTGTTATTTATAGGCTGGCTTGTCTTTCCCTCCCCTCCCCAATACCCTGGGCATTGGCAGGCTCGCTGATGGAACCCACCTCAGGGGGCTGGGACCCCACAAACCTCCCAAACAGATACTGAGGTGAGGAGAGGGGACAGCCAGAGGGAGATGGAGGCTAGGGAATGTGGGGGAAGACCTGGGAGCAAGAGTGATGCAGCACTTTGAACCCCCCCAGTGACAGCTTAGTGCCCAGGGGGAAGCATCCCTGCAGCTGGAGGGACCCTGGTGTCAGCCAGCAGCCCTGGGTGGTGGGATGGGGGCAGAGTGGGGATGATGGTGTGGCCAGGGGCTCAGCAGGGTGCTGATGGGGGCTGCTGGGGGCCACGGGCAGTGACTCAGCTCACTCCTTGCTCCGCTCTGCTCCGGGGCTGTGCTCCTTGCGCCAGCTGGCATTGTGCCTCTGTTGTCTAGGCAAAGGTTTCCATGACACTAAATAAAGTGAAATATGGTTTTGCACAGCTGGATTCTGTCTTAGATGCAGGTTAGGGACAAGAAATGCACATCCAGCAGAGAGCTGTGGGTAGCAAATTATAAGGGCTGTGATCTGTGATGGCAACAAGCAGAAAAATACCGATTTTTAGGAGTTGTTCAGCTGACTCCCAACCAGATGTTTACTCTCAAAGCTGTGTCTTGTTTGTTGGTCTTGCATAATCCGCTCATGGCGTGAGGATGGGAAGTGTTCAAGCCGTGCCATAGAATAAATGAGTAGCTGGAGGGGATGCTTATCTGGGCCTGGGCTCCCACACAGGGAGCTCACATCATGCCTGGGATCAGCTGGCAACCTTGGCCAAGTTTGGCACCAGTGGCACCTGCAGATACTGCTGCTGGGCTGGTGCATCTCCCCACAGAGGGCTTCAAACTACAGCTGGTGCAAGGGTTTGCTTAAATACCTTTGAGATACAGCATTTGATGGGATCATCTCTGTGAAGAGAGAAGCTTTCCATGTCTTATTTTAGGAAATTTAAGGGAATGTTATGGGGTGTCAAGCATACTGTGTTAATTGTTGTTAATTGGGAAGTTGTTTGAGTTCTGGAGACTCAATTAGAAGGAATTAAAATCCATTCTGATTTATTCCTGCATACAAAATACGTAGTGCCTTTCCACTCCTCTCTCCCCATGAGAAGCCAGCAGCACATCCAGGCCCAGGGTGCACCCCACTTTCTGGGGAGAAATACAGGGAAGGGAAATTAGAATAAAGATGCATTACAGCCTTAGGGAGGTAGCTGGAAAAGAGCCTTCTGTGGTCACAACTCAACCAGTTTGCAGCAGATCATGAATTAAAAGCAGCTCCAGGTGCCTGCCAGGCAGGAATGGGCTCAGCCAGGGTGAGGGGAGGAACAGAAGACTGTGCAGGATACCTGGCAGGGGACAGGCAGGGCTGTGACCATGGGGAGGGAGGAACAGGAGGCTTGGCTGCCTAGGAGCAGGTGAATTGCAGGTGAGCAGGGCCCTTAACACCCCCTTCCCACATATCGTGTAGACAAACAAACACCCAGAGCTTGCAGAATGAAAATGTAAAAGTAAAGAAATAAATATATACTGGGAGGAGGCAAGGAGTGGGAATGCCTGGCCAAGAGACTGCTGGCCCCTGCCCGCCCAGCACTCACAGTGGCTCTACAAATTAGCCAGGAAATCGGGGCATGATGGGAGCTTTGAAATAGGGAGTTTAGGGAGAGTTTGTAAAGTGTTTAAAAGGCAGAAGCTACACAAAGCCTCGATTTTAATTATTGCCGTTTTAATCAGTGGAATAGTTTATTATGCCCTGAATAGTGAAGTAATTGGAAATGAGAACGGAGTCTGCTTGTGGTGTAAATTACAAAGTCGGGCGAGGAGCAGCCCAGCTCAGAGAGGCTCCAGGCTCTGGGGAGGGAAGGGGGTGCAGGAGAGAGGAGAAGGCTGGGGGTGCAGTGGGGACAGTGCACTGGTGCTGGCCAGTTGCTGGGGCGGCAGGTGGACACGGGGCCCCCACCTCCTTTTCATGGAGCTCTGCCAGCTCTGCCACTTGGCATGGGCAGCTCTGCCTGGTGCTGTCCTTGGGGGCTGGTGGCATGTGCACCTCCCGTGGGTGCTGGTGCTGGCAGGGCTGCAGGACACTGCATTCCTCCCTGCAGGACCTGTGCACTGCAGGCCCCGTTATCCCTGAGCTGCCACGTGGGTGCCCTGGGGGGACACTGGCTGCACAAGGGTGGGTCACATTCCCCCAGGACTGATGGATCGCGTGCCCCTGGGGCAGGCAGATCACATCCCCTCTGGGACAGGTGGATTGCATCCCCCTGAAGCAGGTGGGTCACATCCCTCTGGGGTAGAAGTGCTGCCTTTCCCAGGCAGTGCAGGGCCCCAGCTGGGAGGGGGCAGCCAGGGGCTGGCAGTGTCTGTGCCCAGAGCCAGGGTGCAGGCAGAGGGCTCACAGGGTGAGCTCCGGCTGCCGCAGTGGAGAGCAGCCTGCTGGGATGAGTAATATGGAAGGCATTTGATAGCAAGGAAGGGATATTCCTGCTCTCAGTCATGTTTAGGTAATTGGAAGTAAATAACTCCTTTCATCCTAAAACCGGATGACTTCATACGCGAGGTAAATGGAAGAAACAAAATCCCGATTTTCGTTCGTGTTCCACGCACGCAGTAAAAATGAACCTTCGTCTGCAGCAATTCTGAGCTAATGAAAAACGAATGAGGTTTTAAATCAAGCCCCAACGCAGAGCTCTGCTGCCAGAGCCACGTGGGGCTGCTGTAGGACAGCCTCCATTTCCAAGGCTTCTCACAGAATCCTGAATAATTTTATTAGATTTTGAGCAAGGCTATTGCCAAAACATTCATTATTGCACCCAACAAACAGCGGGAGACCGGGAGACACAGGAGTGTCTGTAGGGCTGATGCCATAGGCAAATCCTGGCTCTCTCTTCTCTCCCTGAAGTTCCAGAGGGCTGAGGTTTATTTAGTGGTGTCTGTACATCACTCAGATCATGCAGAGTGACCGGCCCTGCCTGATCATTTCTTCTGGAAGGGTCCCTCCTGCACAGCCTTAAATCATGTCTGAACACGTTATAATTCTCCCATGTGCCTGGTGACTTCTGTGTATTTGATCAGTTCAGATTCCATAAAAATGTAAATAATCAAAGCCCTTCTGCTGTTATTTATAATGCCTCACTCTGGGCTGTAATTTATGAATTAATTTCAGCTGCAAGTTTCTGGAGGGAGGGGAAAAAAAGATGAATAATCGGATGTGTGGCTGCCAGCAAAAGCCATGACTGCCAGTGTCTCCTCCAGCGTACATCCCCCAAACCCTGCAGACCTGACTGTGGCTCCTGGGGAAGCAGGGGCCAGTCCCTGCCCTGGCATCTGCCATTGGGGTGGCCACAGTGGGTCCCACGGGTGCTGGGAGGGTCCAGGGCAAACTGCTGCTGGCTGGGACGCTGCCTCAGCCCCAGCTGTCCCCAGGAGCTGTCCCAGCTGTGGGTGCTGCCGTGCTGGGACCCTCCAGGCATCAGCACAGCACAGAGCAGTGTGGGTTTGTGGCAGGGAACCCACTCCTTGGCACTGCTACCTGGTGTGCCATACAACCTGCCAGCTCATTGCTCAACACTTGTGGTGGTCTTTAGAGCTGCTGGTCCACCCGGCAGAGGTCGGCAGAGGCAGCTGTGGTGGGACCTGGCCCCCTGTGGCCAAGGAGGGCCACAAGCCCCAGGAACCAGCACGGGCTCTGCCCAGCTACAGCCAGCAGGGAACTGCAGGCTGGCCTGGCCACGCCAGCCATGCCCCACAGCCCACTATTACCTCTCTGTTAAGCATCCTATCTGATCCAGACACAGCATTATATGCATTTCTCTGTGAATAAGCTCTGCTTGACACAGTCTGTGATTGCTTTTTTAAAACCATGTGGGGAGGATCAGTTCTTTCATCCACTGATAAGGTATCAGGTGACAGAGGGATCAGCATCCACCACATAAATCTGCAACTAATCCTTTGGAATCAATATTTTTCATTAAGAACCTGTGAGAGTTGGGCCATTATAGGGAAAAATCTGTTTAGGTTGACACCTTGATGAAGTTATTCAGTTCAGGGGCTTAAGTCATTGGAAGGTAATAAAGAGCAAAGAGCACAGAAAGATCGAGGTGCCGGTTATGAGAGTTCACGACGGGAATAGGGGCTTTATTGCAGAGAGAAATTATCATACTGATTTATTGTAGGATTATGGGAACTTTAAAAGGCTGGCAGCACTGCCCCAGCACCGGCTGGGGACACTGCACGAGTGTTCCTTCTTATGCTGGGGACTCACCCTCCCGTGCTGTGCCGTGGGATCACTCTGCCCTCCCACAGCACTGTGTGCCAGCTGAGACACCATCTGTGATGCTCAAACCACTGCTGGCAGTACAGGCATTGCTGGGGCTGGAGGAGCTGGTGCTCCATGGCTGGGACACAGGCACTCCTGGGCACTCAGGAGCTCTGGGTGATCCCCAGGGCCACCAGTGTCACAGAAAGCTGGAGGCCAAGAACAAAGCTTTTCTTCCACTACCCTGGGCATCTTCCTCGCTGTGCCCTGTGTCCTTGATGCTCTTCAGCTGCCCACACCCCGTATCTTTGATGTTCCTTGGCTGAGCCTTATGTCTTTGATTGTGCTGTGTTGCTGGTGTTCTCCAGGAGAGGCCTCACTGCCTTCCCACGCTGCTGCTTCCTCCATTAAGCACTTCCAGCCACAGCAGCAATGTCTGCTGGGGCTCCCATGTGGATTTACTCCCAGCCAGCTCCCTTCCTGGCCCCAGCGGGGGCAGCAGCCCCGTGACTGCAGGAGGGACGTGGGGGGCACAGGGAGCTGCAGGGTCATGGGGAGCCATGGAGCTGGGGCCCTGCGAGGAGCAGCAAGGGGCTCGGCAGGAGAGAAGAGGCTTAATCCCTAAATAAACTGTAAGAGATGGAGTGTACACAAGCTCTTATACACTGGGGCTGCTTTGAATGTGCAGGGTGCTGCTGGATCCTCTGTGCAGAGTGAGCAGGGCACTGCTCATGCTGCCACTCCACAAACCCAGCTTTAATAACCAAAGAAGTCAAACTTATCTGTAAGTTTCCTTTATAGGTTAACCGAGGTTAATTGTGCGAGCTGCAAATGAAAATATCTTGCTCATAAATCCCCAAACCTCATTAAAGAGGATTAAATGATATGACTGCTTTGTAAATCTTAAAATTTCACACAAACCTCTCATAAACAAACACAAGGCCCCTGACATGCTCATTTTCTGCTGGTGCAGGTGCTTTTTCCAGGAGCAAGGAGAAAACAAGCAGCCACCCTCATGCAGCCAGCAGGGTGGGCACTGCTGGCAGCGTAGGGGGCCCGTGGCTGCATGCCCAGAGCTGCATGGCCAGTGTGCACATCCTGCACCAGCCAGCACCCGAGGCACAGGCAGGGCAGGGGTGAGAGCACAGCCAGACAGCCCTGCCAGCTCCCAGCACTCGGCATCCTGCTCCACCTGAGCCAGCAAACAGAGGCACATCATAATCCCTTGGATCTGGGTAATGCCAGGGAAATTCTGCAATAACCACCTTGGCTCTCAGCCATCACTGGTGTTTTTTCTTCCAGAAAGATTTTGTTGTGCAGCTCCTACAGCAATAATTTGTTTCTATCCTCACTGACTATCCCCAACCAGCCCTAAATACAGCGGGGAGGGGGAGGTACAGAGAGCAGCCCCAGAGCCAGAGAGCAGCTCCCAAACAGGAGGGCAGCACCCGAGGCAGGCTCAGTGGGCAGGCACTGCCAGCAGCTGTCACGCTGCTCCCAGGAGGAATGGGGTGCCCTGGAGGGGAGCTCTGGCCAGCATCGTCACGGCCCTGCAGGGATGCTGCTCCTCTGCCACGCAGAAAAGGCATAAACCACCCAAATCTTAACGAGCAATTAAAAGCTAATCAAAGGCAAATCTGTCAGATAAGGGTTGCTCTGTGTGTTTTTACTTGGCTTTGCATCTATTTGTGGAACAAAACATATTGTCAGTGAGATTTGTAGCACTGAGATTTTCATTGTGGTTCCTGGATCTAATTCAGCTCTGTATCGATGGGTTGGGAAGGATGGGATTCTTCTGTTTACAGCAGCCTTTAGTTTAGATTTAAGCTAACTTCTGCGTGCTCTGTAAATTCCTGCATGTGCCAGGCAACTTCCTTAATTTATGATGATGCTGTGAAGTGCTGTCACTCCCTCTGCTCTCTCCCGAAATTCCCTTCCACCTGGCCACTGGAGCAGGGATGTCAGTGACCCCAAGCACAGCTCAGCCCTGGCTGTGGAGCTGGATGGGGCACTGTCCCCCCACCCTAGTGCCATGGTTCACAGGGACCTGCACCCCGTACGCTGGGGCTCAGTTCAGTGTCTGCTGGGGTTTTAGCTTTGATTGGTTAAAAACAACTCTAAACATTTTTAAAGAAGACCAAAAGGCCTGAATCCAGTGTGATGCAGTGGTGACCCCTTGCCAGGCCTACTGTGTTATGTGCAGTGAAGGACTTGGCAGCTCTGCCCACTCCCTTGTGCTCCAGTCACCACCAGATCCAGTAAAGAATCCGACATTCCCAGTTCAGAAGATGTGTATCCATGGTGTCTGAATAGGAACAGATTGTTCCGGTTATCTTCCACATTCCTGATCTATTGATTAACCTGGGAGTGGGAAACTATCTAGAAACACTCTCCCAATTCACTCAGTCTACATCACTTCAGCTTCTTAACTAAATCCCTTCCAAATCCTTACAAAAATCTGACAGAGAGCTGGTGCCTCTGGGTGGAGGAGCTGCAGCCTTACTCAGCCAGTAAATGGCGTGTGAATGTGAGGGAGCCTATTGTTGCCCAACACGGTCCTATCAATAATAGATTCACAAACCTCTGAGGGAGCTAAAAATTCCTCCTTTAGGTATGAATTATGGATGCAGTTTAGTGTAATGTAGACATATCTCAGAGGTTTTTCCCAGTATATATGCTAGTAAAAGCCAGCAATTTGCTTGTGTTCCACCTATAGGTTTTGTAAAATAAAGAAATCCTCTCTTCTGCAATAAATTCTGGTATTAATGAAGGTGAAGACAAATCTTGAACATGCATTTTATGCACAGGATGAGTATGTCCAGGTGGGAGGTGTGCAGGGCTGCCAGTGGGGGCCCAGTGCCAGCAGTGCTGGGCAGCTCCAGCCATGTGCTGAGGCAGTGGGAGCGAGCTGTGCCCAGGAGAGCAGCCCCAGCCCACGGGGCCACTCACCTCCTCCCCGGGGCACTGGGCTGAGAGGATCTCTGCCCCAAGTAGATTTTGGATGTGGTGGGGCAGGGGAATGGCATGGCACTGAAGGGTGCTGGGCACAGCCTGCTCCAAGGGGCTGCCAGCAGCAGGGTGTCCTGCTCTCCACACAGGGGCTGCCAGCAGGGATGGCCCTCAGCACAGATGGTCAGCAGGCAAGTGGTGCCAATGCCTTCTGCCAGAGGTTCCCACTGCCCAGCCCCTGCCCTGCTGCCTTAAGGCATCACCCCCATCCTGATGAGCCCCTGGCCCCACAGGTCTGTGGAAGACACTTGACAAGCCCAGAGCATCTCCAGGGGTCAGAAGGCTAATGCTTTCTTTGATACCCTCTAATAATTAATACTCTATCTCTACAATGAAAAATCATTATAAAAAGATGGGTTATAACTAAGTAGCTCCTTCTCAAGCACAGAATGAGCAGCAATCCCGAGGGCTCGGCTTCTGTCAGAAAAAATCCATAGCTGCAGATTCATGTCAGCATTTCCTACAGCTCCAACAACCACGGAGAGACCAGTGGGAAAGAACCGGCCCTGGCAGCGGCTGGTCCTGGCAGGAGCAGCACAACAGGATCCCCTCCAGGCCTGCTTGGGCAGCAGTCAGGTGCTGCTGGGTGCTGTGGGTGCTGCTGGGTGCTGCTGGGTGCTGTGGGGTGCTGCGGGGTGCTGCTGGGTGCTGAAGGGTGCTGCTGGGTGCTGCTGGGTGCTGCTGGGTGCTGCAGGGTGCTGCTGGGTGCTGCTGGGTGCTGCTGGGTGCTGTGGGTTGCTGCTGGGTGCTGCTGGGTGCTGCAGGGTGCTGCTGGGTGCTGCTGGGTGCTGTGGGTGCTGCTGGGTGCTGCTGGGTGCTGTGGGTGCTGCTGGGTGCTGCGGGGTGCTGCTGGGTGCCATGCAAGCCAAGCAGCAGCACTGTCTGTCTTGGCTCTCACTTCCAGCCCTGGTGGGAATTCCAGCTGTCCTTTGGGAGTGGCTGCGGGGATTCCCTGTGGATCCAGGGCATTGCAGGATCCCCTGTGGTGCCAGGGGCTGGCTGTCCCCACCCTGCTGGCATTGACATGAACCAGGGGACAGCAGCAGGTGTGCAGCCTCTCCAGCCCTGCTGCAGTGAGCATCAGTAGTGCTGTTGCTTGGGGGTGACCCCAACAGAGCCCTGCCACCCAGGATAGGGGCAGGGCACGGCTGCTCTCCTCTGTGGGATGAAGTTCACAGTAACTGCAGCATTTCCACAATCTGGGGCCAGAACTGTCAGGGAAATTCCTAGTTTTCCAAAGGCATTGGCTGAAATTTTGAGTTTATACTCAAAATCCTCGTCATTTCCTATCAGCCATAAAGAGGGTCTTTAAGCACATCTCTTGCAGACATAATGTTTCAATTTGCAAGTTTAATTTTTTCCATTTTCTTCCAGAGAGGCGTTGTCAAATATGTATTTATTTTTTAAAGAAAGAACAAACTTTTATAGACCTTCTGCAAAACCTTGTAAAAATATAATCTCTCCTTGTGCCAGACAACTGGTGCCTGCTGACTCAATTGCTTTTATATATGACAAGGCTTGAAAAAAATGATTGCTACTGCCTAACTCTGAGCAGATTGGAGTGAAGTACGGGACTCATCCATCAGAGGAGCCGTGTTGGGTACGTGGAGTGCAGAGCCCTGGGGCTGGGAGCATCATGATGGTTTTCTCCTAAATCTTCCCTTCAGCCATTGCACTGAAGGGCTGGGTGCTCCTGGCTGCTGCACCATGGCAGGGTAATACCCCAGTGCTGGGAGTCAGACACTGCTTCCAGCTGCTGGCAGCTGCTTGTCAGGCACAGTAATCACAGGCATAAACTGTCTTCAATTTAATAAATATGCAAAACAGTGTTTAACAGCCCTGAAATAAACTGTTGAGCGACGTGGCCCGTAGAGCTAATGCCATCCTCACCCCAGCATCACAGCCGGGTGCATGTGTGTTTGAGGGTGTCACAGGTGCTGCACCTGCTGATGCATCCCTGCTCCCCGGTCCTGCTCCACCCCACGGCCCCCGGCTCAGTGCCAGTGGTCAGTGGGCTCCTGTCCCCTGGGCTAGGACAAAGCTGGCTTGGGGGCAGCATCCCGCTCACACAGGAGACAGGGGGTCTCTGCTGGAGCAGGAAGAGCCAGACTGGAGGTGGGTGTGATGGGAGTCTTGTCAGTTAATAAGCTGAGGGAGTGAGAGCCCCGTGCTGTGCTGAAGGTTCGGGGTGGTGTTTGTTGGAAGTTTTGTGGTGCAGGTCCTTGGGCAGGCCCATCGATCTGACGCAGCCGGAGCAGCGCCCGAGCCGATCGATGGGCGCGTTATTAACGGGCTCTGCTCATACCTGCTGATGGCTCATGAATAAGCGGCCTTGGCTGGGGCCGGAGGTCAGACTGCTCTGCCGTGATGGATGCCTTTTGAAATTGCTGGATTTGAGTCGTCAGTGTTTCATTCCAGTGGGTCCTGTGGGTTACCTGTCCTTTGCTTCCCACTTTTCCACCCCCTTGACTTGGCAAATCCAGTAGGCAGAGCCACACCGCTGCTGCTGCTTTCATATTGCCCTTCCCTTAGAGCAAAGCTGTGTCCCAGGAAAGTCCCCAGGCACCCTCCAGGCACCCCTTTCTGCTGGTGGGGCTCTGGCTCTCACGCTGTCATCACGAGCTAGGCAGTTCTGTTGGGGGGTCAGCACAGGTCAGTGTGGGCTGGCGTGAGTCATCTCAGGGACAGAGCCCAGCCCCAGGCTGCAGGCTGCCACGGTGACTGTGGCACCTTGCAGGGTCTTGGTTTGATGCCAAAGCAATGGCCCCTGTCACTGCAACAGGACCCTGGCATCACCAAGCACTCCAGTGGCAGTGGTGCCTGCTCCTCCTGCTCTAGGACCAGAGACAGGTAAGGGGTGGGAGGGGGCACGTGAGACCTCTCAGCCCATCTTTGCCACTCTCTGAGAGGGGAAGAATCCTAGAAAAGCTGCTCCTGCTCCTGTTCCCTGTGTCCAAAATTCGGTGCTCGAGAGATCTCCCTGTGCCACAGAGCTGGTGTCAGGGCCAGCCTGCAGTGGAGGGTCTGCGTGAGATGCATCCATCCCATCAGCTGCCCGAGCCTTTGGCTCAATCCTGCAGCAAGGACAGCACATCCCCTTGCCTAGAGTGCCCATAGGGACCCACAGCATGAGAGAGCCCGAGTTAAACAGCCAGGCTGAGCTGGGGAGTGTTTAACCGACTAATTAAGCACAGACCTTGCATGTGGGGACTTCCTGAACAGGGAGATGCCAGGGGGACATTTCTGACTGCTGCTCTACTGCTGAAAATTAATTCTTTGAGATGTTGTGTGGATTAAAAGGCAGAGCCAGGCTGGAGCTGGTAATTAGCAGCTCTGGGATCGGGCAGTCACAGCTAACAGAGCAGCTACTCCAGGGTGGACACCTGCCTGTACAGGAGCTGGCCAGAGGACAGCAGGTGTGCTGGGCACGCCGAGGACATTGGGGTCAGCTGTCCACCTGTCAGTGCCCATGACAACCAACACTCACGATCAGAACTGGGCAGACAAAGCATAACCCCATCCCTGGAGCCCCACTCAGGGGGGTCAGATCCCCAGAGCCAGGGACAGGAGCTGCCAGGCCCTGTGGTGGGAGCGGGCAGGAGGCAGCCCCCTCTGCTTGGAGTGAGGCTGCCCTGGAGATGGGTGAGACCCTCTTGACCAAGCAACTCCCACCACCCATGCTGATGCTGAAGTGTTCTGAGGGAAAGTGTCAGCACTGATGAAACTCTCAGTGGAAAACACTGGCAATGATTTGAGGTATAAATGCCAACTTTCATTACAGGTCTCCTGGCTGTTTTGTTACAGCTTCCCTGTAGCATTTTCTATGAGACAAGGTCACATTCACATTGTCACTGAAACATTCCTTCCTCAGCCTCTGAACTCACTTTCTCTCCAGCTGCCCCACCCACAAAATACATGAGAATTTAATTTTGTCCTAGTTTGTGATGACCAACAGTCAAGGAAGACCTTTGCCCAGGAAGATGTGAGTGTGAGTGGACCTGTGAGCCCACGAAGCAGGAATCTGCAAAGCTCTGGTGGGAAACAAGCCCTGAGCCTGCAGAGCTGAAGGACAGAGCAGGAGGGGAAGGTGTTGTACAGCAGAGATGAGGGGATCCTCTGACCCCTTCAGGGAATGTGGAGGCTGCTGAGCTGCTGCGTGATGAATGAGAAACCCGGAGATTACAATAATTTTGTTAAAGGGTTCTTTGCTCTGCTCTGCTCTTTTGATTAATGGGATTTTATGAAGAGTGCAGGGAAAGGTCATCTGACACGTGCTCAACAGCTGATGACATTATTCAGCTCAGCCGGGGAATTGCTGTTCCCAAGCACCTGCCGCTGTGCTTCACTGGCAGCTGTGAAGTCCTGCAGCATCTCTCCAGCTGCACCAGGCATCCCCAGCACCTCCACAGGGATGAGTAATGCCTCCAGACAAGCCTTGTTACCTGAGTCTGCAGGACGAGGTGGCACAGTCACCCTCACTGCCCACACTGTGCTTCTTGGGAAAGGCTGTTAAATAAGTGACTGTCTCTGTGCTTCCCATTGCAGGCAAATGTGTTAGATAGGTTATATACATTATATGCAGTGCATTGCACAGAGCCAGCAGCTGCCCACCAGGGCTGTGCCTGCTGCAGCTGCCTGTGGGGCTCAGCACCTCAATTCCTGAGCACTGACTGCTTTGGGACCTCAGCCCTGCACAGCCCAGCTGGGATTCCCCGAGCTCAGTCAGACTCATCCCAGTGCTGCTGCTCCCAACCCAAGCTGAGTTGCTGCCAGCTCCTGGCCCTATCCCTGCAATCCATGGAGCACCCTCTGGAGCACATCCCAAAGCGTGAGGAGATGAGGCAGTGATCGCCAGCCCCGTGTGTAAATCTCAGCCTCACCAGCCCGCAGCGAGGGCTCCCAGCAGAGCTGGCCAGGCTGCTGGCATCCCTTCTAACACTCCGCTAAGCACTGCTCCCTGCTGCCTCTGCAGCTGCCATCCAGCCACAGAGTTACAGCTGTACCAGCAGGGAGCACAGTGCCACTGGAACTGTGCCTCGGTGCCACTCCAGTGCCACTGGAACTGTGCCTCGGTGCCACTGGAACTGTGCCTCAGTGCCACTGGAACTGTGCCTCGGTGCCACTGGAACTGTGCCTCAGTGCCACTCCAGTGCCACTGGAACTGTGCCTCAGTGCCACCCCTTGCCCCAGGCTTGCACCCAGAGCAGACCCTGTTCTGGGGTGCCCCCACACCCTCCATCCCCTCTGTGGGGACGGGGGCACAGGTGTGCTGTGGGGACAGGCATGTCTCAGCCCTGCCCTTGCAGGGAGCCTGCTGCAGCTCAGGTGCTCCTCGTGGTGCATGTGGCAGAGGCTGACACACGGCCACACTGGGCTCACATCACCATCAGCTGGTGCTGAGGCTGGAGCATGCTCGCTGGCAGTGCCAGCTCGGGCTGGTGCTCCTTTTAATTGTAGATTGTTTCCCCAGGGGTGCTGAGTTCTCTGCAGGAATCTGTGTCGATCCTGAAACCAATTAGATGTCACAATAGCTCTGAAAAACAGTGCATATCCAGTGTCTGGGAGCCCCTCTTCTTCCAGGTGAGGATGTTCCTGGTGGCTGGGGCACACAGGTCACTCATCAGCAGGATCTGTGCACGGTTGTTCTGAGGGCATTGGCACAGCCTGGTGTCCTGGCAGGCTGATGGCAGAGGTGTTATTCCTCCTTTCCTGTGCTGTGTCTCTCATGAGTCCTGTCCCCATCCCCGGGGCTCAGCACCAGTGTGGAGAAGTGGGAGTGCCCCTTCCCCACTCTGCCCGTTCTGCAGCTTCCACTGTTCTTCCAATAACAAAACTTCTGTATTGTGATATGATAATCTGCTGGGTGTAAATGGCTTGTCCAGCCAGCCCTGCAAATCACCTCTTATCATCACACTCAATGGGCTGTGTCAACCCAATTTCACAGACAAACGCTTCTCTCCCTGACCATGGGCACTGACATGGATAACTCTGATTTACAAAGCCAATAAAAATAAAATCACTAAGAATTATTAAGAACCACTGACTTAATATAGGAGATTAGAATCTCCAAATTTAGGATGACTGAAAGCCATTTGATACATGAACAGTGGCAAATGGGTTATAGAAATGTCGGCCATGGCAGGGTCAGGTGCCAGAGCAAGATGATTTATTGGTGAGAGAAGGGCTAATTGGTGAGTTACCTTTGATGCTTTCCAGAGGCCAGGTTATTTATATCAGAGTTTGTTTGTCGTCTTTTACTTTTGGGGCCAACCAAAATTTTTTATGGTAAGAAAAACCTCGGCATCCTGTTCATTAAAGTAGCAAGGTCAGGCCAAAGGGTGGAATTGAGCTGGAAATAATCAGGTTGGTGTGATTAACTCCAGCCTCACTGCCACTCAGAGTGAGCCTCTGGCACAGCCACCCTTCAGGGGACAAAGCACCGGCCACCAACCACAGGCAGAGGCAACTCCAAAAACCACCCATCAATAGGCAGAGGAGGTGATGTACAGCAAGGAGAGGGAGTGCCTCTGTTTCTTACCCTGTCTCTGTCCCTCACTGGGTGCTGCTCCTGCCTGGGGAGGGTCCCAGGGCCTCCCATGTGCCCTGCAGGGGTGAGGGGGCACCCAGGCAGCTGCAGAAAACCCCAGGAGCTTCCTCTGGGATCCCCCTGCCTGGGGAGCTCAGCCTCTCCCCACCTCTTTGCATGATTTTTACCCTTAAAGATCTTGTTCTGCCCCTTGTCCTGCACCCTGTTTGCAGATGTTTGCAGATGTTGTTTGCTGTCACAGCAAAGTCTCCAGGCTGAAGGCCTGCCCTTCAGGGCAGGAGATCAGGGGCTGCACCCTCCATGGGCACAGGCACAGCCAGAAAAGGGGATCCATGAGCCAGATGGCAGCACAGTTCCCAGGTGCTTGTTAGGAGGGATGGGAAATTGCAAATGAAAGGCTTGTGTAGACTTTAAACTTCACTCTGCCTTCATAAAGGTGTCAGCTGGAATTATTTTGGGCATTTACTTGCGTGGTCTAGTGCATCACTAGCTAAAACAGTTTTTTTTTTAAATAATGGAATTTGCTGCTTGGCTCATGCATAAAAAATAGCAGGAATGCGACCCAGTTGCATAATTTTTTAGTAATAAATAGAGCCAAAAGTGTTGAGCTCAGCTGCTGGCACAGTGAGACACCCTGAGCAGGGGCAGAGGGCAGGGTGCCCCGGGGGGCAGCCCCCCATGACATATTGGGAACACATCCTTGGGCAGCGTGGAGGGGACACGCTGGGAGATGTGGCACTCAGTGGCCAAAGCGTCCTGTGCCACAGGGGGACCCTTCCCCACGGGGCTGCCCTGGTTTCCACACATCCTGCATCCACACATCCTGCTCAGCTCAGTCCTAGCACGGCAGGGCTTCTCTTCCCACTCCAACTGCTCCATCTCCAGGAAAGCCACTCTCCTCCTGGAGGAATGTAGAGCATGAACCATTTCATCTCTGCACGGTTAAACTGTTGGTGCGTGAAGCGCGTTCCTAAAGGAGCACACACAGACATTCTCTGGACACAGCCCAGCGTGAATGGGGAGCCACTGAGCCTGCCAGGAGTGCGAGGTGTGGCTGGAGGGACGTGGCAGGACAAGGACAAGGACAAGGACAAGGACAAGGGCAAAGCCAGGGCCAGCCCTTGGGCCCCGCTGGTGTCAGGAGTCTCCCATGCCCTGGCACTGCCGCTCTGTCCGTCAGACTGGGCTCAGCTGGGCCCTGCTGCTGGCTGGCATCACCACGGGTCTCTGGAGCTCTGGGTGGACACAGGACCAAAGGGACCCACATTCCAGCCTCTTGCTGACTGGACACCCCCTCTGCCCCAGCACACCAGGACACGTGCTGCCCTTGTGCTGCTGACCCTTACAAAGGATTGCAGCAACCCACGTTGCCTGTGATGAACCTGGAGAGAGCACGGGGGATGGTTGTGGACCCCAAGAAGCCATTCTGTTCCTCGTGCCTGGAGTGGGGCTGGGGGCTGGGGAAGGGCACAGACCCCCCATGACACTGCCACTGCACCCCATGCAGGAGTCTGGGGCATGGCACAGGCTGGTCCTGGCTCTGCTCCCCTGTGCCATGGGGGGCTTGGGAACCCAGGGACTGCAGTGGGGGAATGCCCTGCCCCGAGGCAGAGCAGTGCCCAGAGCACAGGGCCAGCAGCCCCTCCTCCTGCACCGTTGTATAAGAAGTGGCACTTTGATTGATGCCATTTGACATATGGAGAATTCCCCACAGCAGGCAGTCACTCACCCAGCTGATTAGGGACTCTGACTTCTTTCTCTAATTAAAACTCTCCCTCCCATTTTAATTCCTTTGCCCCAATCTCCCTGTTCTGGATCATCTCATATTGTGATGCTAACTGCCCGAGACAGGCACCAGGGATGCCCCACGCCCAGCCAGCCAGCTCTGGTGCTATTGAGCCCAGAGCCCAGCCCAGCCCCACGGGCTCGGGCATGAGGGGACCCCCCTGGCACCCCCGTTCCCCTACAGGCTGCCTGAGATCCAGCCAGCAGGGCCTCTGCCCTGGCCAGCTGTGACCCAGCCCGACCAGATGGGCCCCTGCCCCTGCTCCAGCAAAGGCATGGCCCCCTCTGCATGTCCCCTGACTGCTGTCCAGTATCCATGGGGACACAGCCCAGAGCCCCTCCTTGCAAGCCCAAGGTCTGGAATTTTGGTGGGCATCAATTTGCAAAGGCCTGACCAGGAGTATTCCTGCACAGCTTCCCCTGCACCAAGTCACATTTCAATGACTAAGTTGCAACAATTTCCCTCTGCCCCCAAATCCCACACTGGATACGAGCCATTCCAATCAAATCCCTTCCCTTAAAGCCATCCCACCTCCCTGCAGGCAGGGCAAACGGGGTGGGCAGGCAGGCTCAGCTGCAGACCACATTTCAGCTTCCTCTGGTTAGAGCTCACGGAGGCAGGGTGGGTAAACCAGGGTAGAACAGGCTTTCTGAAGGAAGGCAGCAGTCCTCCCGGGGGCTGCCGAACTCGACAGGTCCCACGTGGACTTTTGACCTGCTCAGACTCAGTTTTAATGTAACTAAGAGAAAAACTATGTTTGAACATGGGATTTAACCCTCTGGCAGGAGCTTCATTCTAGCTGAGAGTAAATCCCCGGGAAGCAGAGCCCAGGGCAGAGGCTGGGGGGAGATGGGCAGAACCAGGGGCGGCAATGCCAGCAGGACATGGTGCTGCCAGGACAGAGCCCACCTGCAGACCCCTTTTCAGGGACCATGGCCACCTTCCCCCCTTCCTGCTCAGCCACACACAGCCTTCCCAGTGCTCTCCCTCCTGTGTCCTTTCTGCGGGGGGTTGTTGTTCCAGCCCATCTGTATTCAGCCCCAACACCCGCCGGATTGAGGCTGTTTGCCACAAAAACATGTGCTGCTGTTTTATATAAACAAGTTGCCAAGCTGGAGTTGGACTGCAGCGGTAAATACTGGGTCAGACCCCTTCTCAGCAATGTCTGTCCCACCATAATTAATATTGATTCTGTGCAGCTGAAATATGGCTACACAATTTAATTTTGCTGCTAAGATTTTTGACATCGCTGTTCTTAGAGATTAATGTGGGATTTAATGAAGGATTTGGGCTCTCATCTGCGATGTTCCCTCATCCCGGGTGTGCTGTGGACCCGCTGCTGGCTGCTTTGCCACAGGGCTCACAGCTGCTGGCTGCTTTGCCACAGGGCTCACAGCTGCTGGCCCCTTTGGACACGGCTCACAGCTGCTGGCCCCGCGGGCAGCGCGTGGCCCCGACCAGGCACACACACCCTGGGTCACTGTGCTGCTTCAGGGCAGAACCAGGGACCAGGACACTGCTGCAGCACCACTGCCACTGCAGCACGGGCAGTCAGTGACCCTGCCCACCCAGTGGGACAGTGGCACATGGACAGCAGGACCGGGGACAGGGGAGGCTCCTTTCCTGGAACCCTGAGGTGCCTGATGGCTCCCAGCCTCAAACAGAAGTGTAAATTGTCTTGTCCCAGCTCCAGGTCCAGAAAGAGGAAGGTGGGGCCAGTGGGCCCTCAGCCCCTTCATTCAGAGCTGGGACCAGGGACAGCCCAGCAGAGCATGGCAGGGCACAGCTGGGCAGGAGCCAGAATCCTCTGCCAGGAAAGAGCCATGCTGGCCCTCGGGCTCAGGGTGGCACTGTCCTTGCTGGTTTCTCTGTGGGGACACAGCACATGGAACAGCGACCATGTGGCCAAAGCAGATTTTTTGCTTATCAAATCAAGGAGCAGCTGGATTAGAAGATTAGAAACCAAATTAATTACTAATGACTTCCTGGGGCCTGGGTGGTTCTGACAGGAGTCTCCAGGCTGCAGCAGTGCCAGTGGCGCCAGGCAGGCGCAGGGGGACTGCTCACCAGTGGGACAAATGTGTGGAGCCAGAGGCCACAACCTGGGGCTGTGTGCCACACGGCCATGCCACTGCAAGCAAGCCTGGCAGAGCTGGGGCTGGGGAACTGTGCAGCCCCCAACTCCAGCTCCTGCTTATCCATATTGAGATGTGGCCCCCCAGCCCAAGGGGGAGTTTGAGTCAGGGGGCTCGCCGTGGCTGGACTCCCCACCCCTGGGATGAGCAGGCACTGCCCCCATTTCCCTGAGGGATTTTGCTCCTGGGGCAGCATGTGCCCCAGCCTGGCTGTGCTGTCAGTGGCCTCGTGGCCCAGCCTGCTGGGTGCTGCTGGAGGGCAGAGCAGGCGTGGGAGTGGGAGTGGGAGAGGGCTGGTGCTGCTGGCACAATTAATGGAGCTGGCACAGCTAAGCAGGAGCTGGGAAGCAGCCGCTCCTGTCCCCGCTTGCCAGGACAGCCGGGCTACTCGCCATCTGCTTCCTGACCTGGATATTAAACTGCACTAGATGAGGAAATATGGCAATGGGAAGAAAGTTTTCTTCTGCCTGCCAGAGCCTTTTGCTCAAGTGAGCGAGGGCCAGGCAGAAGGATGGAAGAATAGAAGGAAGGCCAGGAGAATGGAAGGACAGAAGGACATCATGAAGAAGAGTGAGCCAGGTAACGGGTTGACCTCTGGATGGAGGCTGGGTTTTTTTAACCAGTTACCTCAGAGCCTACAGAGGAGCTTCCCGGGACCTGGAACCCCCTGAGGTCCCTGGGGAGAGCATGGGGCATCCCAGTCAGTGCAGGTCACTTCAGCCCCTGCCATCACTGCACTTGAGGGCCAGCCCACCATGACCAGCCATCATCTCCCATGGATGTGGGACACAAATCTGAATACGTGCACAGCTCTGCACAGATGGCACTGACTGGCAGGGCCCTGTGCGAGGCTGCCGGAGCACCCCTGCCCCGTGGGCAGCCCCCAGCTCCTTACACTTGTTACACTGGGCTAATTGGTTTAACAGAGATTGCTGGGTCACTAATTACAGAGCCTATTGAACAGCGTATCTCAGCTTAGGGATACAATTAAAAGTTCACCCTAATTAATCAGAGGTAATTAACAGACCTTGCATTTCTCTGACATTAATTAATCAAGGAATCCCAAGCAAATCAATGTAGGCAGGGGGGAGTCAGGGGACAGAGGGAGTGGGTGTTGCAGAGGTGATGTGCTCCCTGACCTACTTTTCTGGGCTGGGAGCAGAGCTGGGGTCCCCACACAAGCCCCAACAGCAGCTCTGTCTGCATCACCCCTTGCCCACTGCCAGAGCTGGACCCTGCTCTGCTCCCTCCTCAGCATGGAGTCCGTGTGGCCACAGTGACACAGGACTTGGGTCCTGCTGCGGGTCTGGCCACTGACAGAACCGCAGCATTGCCGCCAGCACGGCAAAGATCTGGTCCTGCAGGGTCCTGCCTTCAGCCCACTGGGTTCAGCCCACCAAAGTGTTCATGCCCTGCTCCTCTTCCTCAGCACGCTCACACGGGCAGCAGTGCCCATGGGCACTGGGCAGGCTGCGTGCCCAGAGGACACAGGGCATGAGCCCCACGGTGCCCTCGGCTGCTGCAGCTGTGCGAATCGTTAGCCGTGGCTTGGCTGCAGCTGCCTCATCTCCATCTCCCCAAGGAGATATGTATGGAGATAATCCAGACAAATGATAGATGGACATCGGTGTCTTGTGTATGGATCTGGCTGGGGGTCTGCAATATTTTGCTGCTAAGGAAGCCCTCATTTGTGGCATGATCGAGGACCCCATGCCAAATCAAGGAAATTGATGTGCTTGTAGTAGGAAACTTAATCACCAGAGGGGAAATGCCCACCTCGTTTTTCTCATGAAAGAGGAATGCAGCGCTTTGATTTTTGGCTCTAGTATAAACAGGGTGTGATTAAATATTGTTTCCCCACTCTTTCTTGTCATTAATCAGGATATAGCTGCAAGCACTGGGCTTGACGTGAGGACACTTGCTTTGATTCCTCAAGTTCTTAAATGGTTTTGTTCTCTTTTCAATCCCATTAAAAATAGCAGGCAGGGTGTTCAAAGTGCTCCTGCTGGAGAGAACTTCTGATCTGAAGGATGCGCGCTCCTGGGGGACGCGCCTTCGGCAGGGAGCGCCCCCGCCCGCGGCTCCGCCCGCGCCGGATCTGAGCGACCGGGACGCCTCATGTGACCGGGGTGAGGAGGAGCCGGGGCGGCCGGAGGAGCCGCCGAGCCCCGCTGCCGGTACCGGTGCCATGCGGCCCTGGGCGCTGCTGCTGCTGCTGGGCGCGCTCCAGCCCGAGGGAGCCGCGGCCCCGGCCCGCAATGTGCTGCTGCTCCTGGGTGAGTGCGGCCCGGCCCGGCCCAGCCCCGGAGCCGGCCCGGACCCCCCTGGCCGGGGCTGGGAGCCGGGGACATCCCGCGGCTGGGAGGGAGGGATGGTCCCGGGCTCCGCTGCATCCCCTCCGCAGCACCGCTCGGGTCACCCGCAGCCCAGCGATGCTCCCGGGGTCATCGGTGGCCCCCGCGCCCGGTCAGGGACACCCCCGGGCTGACCCCGCACCCGGTCAGGATCCTCCCCGGGCTGCCCCCGCACCCGGTCAGGGACACCCCCGGGCTGACCCCGCACCCCGTCAGGGACACCCCCGGGCTGACCCCGCACCCGTCCCGCAGCCGATGACGGCGGCTTCGAGAGCGGCGCCTACAACAACTCTGCCATCCGCACGCCGAACCTGGACGCGCTGGCCCGGCGCGGTTTGGTCTTCCAGAACGCCTTCACCTCTGTGAGCAGCTGCTCCCCGAGCCGGGCCAGCATCCTGACCGGCTTACCCCAGGTAGGGGCGCCTGCGGCCCCGGGCCAGGGCTGCCAGCGCACGGCAGGAGTCACGGGCACGGCTGGACGTGTTGCAGGGCCAGGCTGGCAGCCCTGGTCCAACCGTGCCGTGTCCCTGCAGCACCAGAACGGGATGTACGGGCTGCACCAGGACGTGCATCACTTCAACTCCTTCGACGGCGTGAGGAGCCTGCCCCAGCTGCTCAGCCAGGCAGGCGTCCGGACAGGTAGGAGCTGGAGGAGCTGGGACAAGCAGGAAAAGGGACAGGCAGGAGCTGGGAGAGGCAGGGAGCAGCAAACCCCACCGGCAGAGCTCGGTGGCTAAACTGCCCATGGGCTGTGGAGCCCTGCCTGGCCTGTGGCTGTCCCTGCAGAGACGAGACAGCAGCAGCCACATCCCCCCCCTGCACTGCTCCTGGCACAGCACCTGCCTGCATTCCCACAGGGATAATTGGGAAGAAGCACGTGGGGCCAGGGGCTGTGTACCCCTTCGACTTCGCCTACACAGAGGAGAACAGCTCGGTCCTGCAGGTGGGCAGAAACATCACCCGGATCAAGGAGCTGGTCCGGCGCTTCCTGCAGAGCCAGGACGAGAGGTGAGGCTGCCCCCTCGTCCTGGGAATGGCCGTGGGGAGGAGGGAAATGCTTCACTGAAGATGTGTCCCCATGGCCCAGCTGGTCACAAACAGGAAGGGGCCCATTGTCCCTGGGTCCCCCCATATCCAGATTAGGTGGGGGGAGTCCTGCTGACCCCAGCTGGCCGTGGCACAGCCCAGGAAGGTGTCTGGGCACCCCTTTGCTTCACCACCTCCACATCCCCCCTTTCCATCCCTAGGCCTTTCTTCCTCTATGTTGCCTTCCACGACCCTCACCGCTGCGGGCACTCCCAGCCCCAGTATGGGGCCTTTTGTGAGAAGTTTGGCAATGGAGAGAGCGGGATGGGCTGGATCCCTGACTGGAAGCCACAGATTTACCACCCGGAGCAAGTGCAGGTGAGAACCTGTGGGGATGTGTGGGGCTGCACGTGATGGCAGCCTCTGGTGGAGCCAGGGCTGGCCCCACCCTGTCACTGTGCCCAGTGTCACAGCAAGGGCTGGGGAAGGCACAGGGGCCTGTCTCAGCCACGTGTCCCTTTCCCTGTCTCCATTTAGGTCCCTCCCTTTGTCCCGGACACGCCGGCTGCTCGGGAGGACCTGGCTGCCCAGTACACGACCATCGGGCGCATGGACCAAGGTGGGAGCCATGGCCAGGCTGGGGCTGAGCTCTGCAGCCCCTCCTCTCCCCTGAGCTCTGCCCCCGCTCTCACAGGGATCATGGCCAGGCTGGGGCTGAGCTCTGCAGCCCCTCCTTCCCCCCTGAGCTCTGTCCCTCCTCTCACAGGGATCGGGCTGGTCCTGGAGGAGCTGCGCCGCGCCGGCTTCCTCAACAGCACCCTGGTGATCTACACCTCCGACAACGGCATCCCCTTCCCCGGGGGCAGGACCAACCTCTACCGCTCGGGCACCGCCCAGCCGCTGCTCCTCTCCTCCCCCGAGCACCCCCAGCGCTGGGGGCAGGTCAGCCCGGCCTTCGCCTCCCTCCTGGGTAAGAGCTGAGCGAGGGAGGCAGCGCAGCTGTGCCTGGGGGTGTGGGCTGCTCCCCACCCTCCCTGCGCCAAAACTCAGGGTCCTGTGCCTGGGGGCAGCCCCGAGCCCTCAGCATTGGCAGGGCCATGCAGGAAGGGAGAGGAGGGAGGACAGAACAGGGTCCCCTGCAGGGACACCATCCCCGGGGACATTTCTGCCCCTCTCTGGGGCTGAGTTTCCTCTCACGGTGCCTGTCCCTTCTCTCACCCTTTTCGTCCCCTCCAGACCTGACGCCAACCATTCTGGACTGGTTCTCCGTCCCCTACCCTGCTTACAGCATCTTCGGCAAGAGGCAGGTGCAGCTCACTGGAAAGTCTCTCCTGCCAGCCCTGGAGTCAGAGCAGCCCTGGGCCACCGCCTTCATGAGCCAGAGCCACCACGAGGTGACCATGTACTACCCCATGCGAGCCGTGCAGCACCGCCAGTTCCGCCTCGTGCACAACCTCAACTACAAGATGCCCTTCCCCATCGACCAGGACCTGTACGTGTCGCCCACCTTCCAGGACCTGCTGCAGCGCACCCGGGCGGGCCGGCCGACGCACTGGCACAAGAGCCTGCAGCAGTACTACTACCGAGCCCGCTGGGAGCTCTTCGACTGCAGCCGCGACCCCGCCGAGAGCCAGAACCTGGCCCCCGACCCGCGCCACGCCAGCGTGCTGCAGCTGCTGCGGGCACAGCTCCTCAGGTGGCAGTGGGACACGGGCGACCCCTGGGTGTGCGCCCCTGATGCTGTCCTGGAGGAGAAGCTGAGACCCCAGTGCCAGCCGCTGCACAATGAGCTGTGAGTGGCACCCGTGCCCTGACAGTGCTGTGGGGCAGATCGGAAGAGCG
>JAYDZK010000044.1:15940965-15962332 GCA_034509185.1 Euphonia xanthogaster | reverse complement strand
GGCCGGCCCGCCCGGGCACCAAGCGCCTGCCGCGGGCCATCGTGGTGGGCGTCAAGAAGGGCGGCACCCGCGCCGTGCTGGAGTTCATCCGGGTGCACCCCGAGGTGCGCGCCCTGGGCACCGAGCCCCACTTCTTCGACAGGAACTACCACCGCGGGCTGGAGTGGTACAGGTGAGGGCGGGGGGCTGCGGGACCGGCCCCCGCCCGCCCCGGGCACCCCTTGTCCCCGGCCGTCCCCCGTCCCGGAGCATCCCCGTCCCTCCGCACCGCGGGCACTCGCCGCCCCGCTGCCCGTCCCCTCTCGCTGTCGGGGCGGACTCGGCTCCGCGTTCCCCGGTCTGTCGATGGAGCCGGCGGGGCCGGAGCGATCCCGGCGGGCGGGCGGTCGCACTCAGGGAGTTTTCCTTAACCTCCTCTTGCTGTAGCCGAGCGGGTCGCGGCTCGGTCCTGCCCATTCGCCGGGGCTCTCGGCTGCAGCCTCCCCGAGCCTCGGCCCTGCCGGTAGGCACCCCGGAGCCGGGACGATGCCAGGGCATCCCTTCCATCCCGTCTGAGGAAACGTGTGCCTGGGTGAGCGGTTCTCCAAAACTCGGTATGCACTGTCCCCCCGCAGCCCTGCTCGGTGCGCCCCGGCTCGCTTCTGCTGCCGGCTTTGAGCGCTGGCTCCTGAGCGGGACAGTCCTTGTCCTCTGCCATCCCGTCTCTCTGAACTCGAGTAACTCTGGATCTATATAGAATCTCTAATCATTTGCAGAGGTCAGCGAGTGTGTCTGCAGCAGGTGATGGTGGGATTTTAATTTCCGTGAGGGCTTTTGTGAGGTGCAGAGGGTGCTCTGGGAGAGGCAGTGGGTGAGGTGCTGCTGTGAAGCAGGTCACAGCACCCGTGGCTCAGCAGTGCTGCCAGCAGCTCACCCCCTGCTCCCTGAGCTTCCCCCAGTGTACCGGTGGTGCTTGCTGTGCTCCTGGGGAGCACTGGGTGCTGTGCAAGGCCACGGGGCTTCTGCTGGGCATCAGCCTCGGGAAGCAGAGGGGGCTTGGCCTGGCCCTGGCTGCCTGTAGCTCAGAGCAGGGAAAGGACTCTGTCCGTGTGCCCGAGCACCTGGTGGCGGAGGAGGCGGCCTGTGGGCCGCACCGAGCTCTCCTGCTCTCCATCTTGACGGCGCTTTCCTGGCAGAGATGTCCCCAGCTCCAAAGCAGGTCAGTGCCAGTGGCAGGCAGGTGGGAAGGCAGTGTGACGTTGTGCTCACTCCCAGCTCTGCTCGGGTCTGGTGGCTGGGGCTCGTGCCCTGGGAGGCAGTGCAGGCATGCACGGAGACCCGCAGCGCTGCTGCCCTGTGTGCTGCTGGGGTCACAGCGGACCCTGCAGCCTGGACTGTTCAGATCCTTTGGTGCCAGTACTGCTGGCAGGTGACAGGAGAGCCAGGACAGGCACAGGTGAAGCTCATTGAAGCTATTTCCTTCTTTTGAGGGTGTCCTGCAGCATGCCCTGTTCCTCCTGCTCTTCAGAGAGTAGCTACAGCAATACCCTTGGCAGCTCTTGCCTCTTGGCAGGTCTGTGTCATTCCCACAGCCCCCAACATCAGGCACTGTCACCCATCCTGCATCCCCCAAAAGCCTGCAGCTGTGAGCAGCCCTGCAGCACAGGCATGTGAGGACAGTGCTTTCTCTGGAAGACACCCAGAGTGGCAGGATGGGTGATGGAGCAGGTCCTGGCTGAGCCCCTGGCTCAGAGGGGAGCTCCATGGGCTCAGCACCTGGCTGGGAAGCAAGCTCCCCAAATCCTGAGCTGGTCTTTCCCTGCATCTCTGTGTCTGTGACTGATGTGTGCTGTGCTTCCCCTGTGTGCTGTCAGTGTGGGAAATGTGGGGCTGGGAGCCTCATGGGCAGTGCAGGACTGAACTGTGACACTCCTGCCTTACAAGGTTTGGGACACAGAGCCTGCCCTGAATGAGGGGACAGACCCTGCCTGGGGCATGTAGGAGCACCTGTGGATACCAGGAATGGTGCTGACCAGGAGCTGTGCCCTCTCCCTCGCACTGGCACTGAGGGGCTGCAGCAGTGTGCAGCAGAGCAGACACCTCCCACCCTGAGCCATTGTTCAGCCTGGGATTCTCCATGTGAAGGGGCTTGTCCACGAGCAGCAGGGATGCAGCCTGTGGCACTGGCAGGGTGGTTTGGGAGCGAGCTGGGAGCAGCAGTGGGAGCGTGGCCAGGTGAGCAGCGCCCTGTCCCAGGGCCCGGCTCTGTCTGGATCAATAGAGAGATCACGCCGGAGCAGCGGGGCTGCAAATTAGTTCAGCTAAAACAATTAAATGACACTTCCTTGGTTTTATTACCTTTTTTTTCTTTTAACTGACAAATGTGCCAAAACTTAAGCACAGAGGCTGCTAAAGTATAAGACGTGGAATTGATTTTCCTCCTTGCAACTGGAGCAATTAATGTGGAGTGGGTCTAACCCACAGTGGGATAAGCTCCTGTCACTCTGCCAAGAGCCTGGAGCAGGAGAGCAGAGTCCTGCCTGTGGCCAAGGCCCAGGAAGGACAGAGCAGAGGCTGGGGCAGCAGATGTGGGGGCTGTGAGGGATTGCAGGGGGCTGCCTGCCAGGACCCCGGAGTGGGGGGCTGTGCCTGGCCTGGCTGGGGCTGTGTTCCAGCCTCTGGCTGGGGAGAGCAAGGGCTGCCAGGCTGGTGGAGGGTGGTGCCTGCAGGCTGCCCGGAGCACTGACCCCTTGGAAAGGCAAAGGTGAAGGCATTCCCTGATGTGAGGGGAGACTTTGCCTGCAGGAGCCCCTGGCTGCTGAGTGCCAAGTCAGCTATGCCTTTCCCTCGTGCCCCGGTGGGGACCCAAGTGGAAAGACCAAGCTGGTGTTTGGTGCAGTTGCAAGTAGCGTGAGAACCCAGCCCCTTGGATGCTCCAGAAATGTTGATTATCATTTTCTCACGTTTTCCCCTGCCCTGGCATTTTTCTGATGCAGAGATGGCAGAGCTAGCGGGAGGGGACACCTCCTCATCTGCCTGCCCTTGCCTCTCCAAATGTCATGTTTGTTCACAGCTGCTCTCATGGTGCCTCCTGCCTCAGCTGCTGCCATGGCCCGGAGCAGCCCCAGCTCCCCCCGTGCAGGGGGAGGAAGGCTGGGCAGAGCCAGACCCCGGGCTCCCCCCATGTGGGACCCCCACCCTGGGGCTGCCCACCCACTGGCTCCACACCCTGAGCCCCGAGCTGCTTCCAGTTCCCATCAGTCTCTAATCCACCTCATTAGCTACAGATACACTACAGGAAAGATATTTTTAGCAAGGTCTGTTTTAAGACAACTGAAACCAAACAGCAGCTACTGGGGAATATCGATTCATTACCAATCCTGCACTAAATGTTCAATATTGAGCTTTTTCCTGCTGCAAGTAGTGTGGGCCAATAACCTTCAATATTTTCCAGAACACAGGGAAGATGGTGTGATTTAAATTGCTGTTAACTTTGGGTATTGGCTCTAATTGCAGCATCTCAGGGTGCCGTTTTCCTCCTTGGGATTCCTGAGTGGTCCTGTCAGATGCCTCAGAGCAGAGGGGCTTTTCCTGAGCCCGGAGGGATGCTGCACAGGGCAGAGCCCTCTGGTTCTGCACGGACCCACCTGCCTGATTGCCCTGGTCCCAGGGGTGGCACTTGGGCCGAGCCTGGCTCTCCTGTGCTGCTGGGACGGGTCCCTGGAGCACCAGCACTGCTGGAGCTCTGCCCCTCATCCCTGCCCCTGGAGCACCAGCCCTGCTGGAGCTCTGCCCCTCATCCCTGCCCCTGGAGCACCAGCACTGCTGGAGCTCTGCCCCTCATCCCTGTCCCTGGAGCACCAGCACTGCTGGAGCTCTGCCCCTCATCCCTGCCCCTGGCTCTGGGGTGCTCCAGGCGCTGCAGCTGCCCAGGAAGGTGGCTGGAGCACCCTGCAGGACATGGCAGTGTCCCCGAGCCCCTGGGGCTGTGGCAGGGCAGGCACGGAGCCGGCAGAGGCTAATTGCTCCCGGCCTTTGCTAATTGCTGCCGGCTAATGGCCGGGCTGGCACACGCACAAATGGGAGCCCATTAGGCTTTGCCCGGCGACACGTTCGTGGGCTTTACTGACAGTGCATGTGGGTAAAGTTAATTAGTGAGAAGAGAGGAAGGCAGCAGCTTCAAGGATGCTTTGAAATTTCCTTGACTTCAGAGAGTGCCCTGGCTCTGGGGAATGTGCCTGGAGCCCGTGGCAGGGAGTGCCCGGGCAGCGTTCCCTGGGCACTGCCATGCCCCTGCTGCCCCGGGACAGCTCCTGCTGACTGTCGGGATGGGCCAGGTGCTGCTGGGACCCTCACTCGGGCCAGGAGGGCTTCCCTGCCTGAGGAGCTGGGGGAGATGCTGGAGATGAGCCCACGTGGGGTGCCTTGCCTTTGGCATTAAAGAGGTGTATCCTAGCTCCGTTCCTTCACCTTGTTTGTAATGCTGCAGTTTGTTCTCACTTTGCTTTGGAAGCACCAGATTCTGCTGGTGACCTGGCACACCATGGGTTTGGCTGCCCTGGGAGGCTGGCAAGGAAAGGCCAGCAGGCCCTGGCGGCCCTGGGGGTCCGTGGTGGGGCCAGGCTGTGCCCACAGTGTGTGCCCAGAGATGAGCAGACAGGGAGCAGAGCTGGCTCACAGGGCCTCTGGGTGATGGGGAGCCCCCAGGACCCATTGCTGCCTTGGAGGGGTTTGTGCTTGGTTGTACTGTCCAAGTGCCATCTGCACTCAGCTGGCACTGGGAGGTCACCAAGTGGCCACCCTGGCTCTGACACAGGTCACTGGCTTGGGAATTGCTGCAGCAGCTGGGGCACAGGCAGAGGTTTTAGAAACGAGTGTTCAGTTTTGGAGTTTCACCTGTGGAAGGAGTTGCCTTGGAAATGGGAAAGGGGAGACTCCAGCCAGCGTCCATGAGCAGAGAGCAGTCCCCAGCAGGGCTGAGGGCTGGGCTCTGTGCAGGAAGCCCTCGTCTCCTGCTCCTTCCCAGCTCCAGTGCCCTCAGAGCTGACCTTGGCCTTTGCCAGACCCTCCATCAGTGCTGAGCCATGCCTAAGGAAGGTGAGAGCCACACAGAGGTGTGTGTCTGTGAAGGGCAATGGCAGTGTGCCCTTTGGAAAAGAATCTCTTGACTTAAAGGACACTGCAAATCTCTGGAGCATTTAAATGATTAAAAATGAATCAGCAACAAAGTTAATTACTGTGTTCACTCTGCTTTTATGCATGGAAATGTCCCTCATTAGCTGTCTGCAAGCACTGGTGTAAATTCTTTGAACATAAACATTTATTAAAGGGAGCTGCTCCATCATTAAATCCTGGCTGCTGTGGTGTGGGGTGGTGGCAGTGGGGCCGTGGGGCTCAGCCAGCTGCTGCCAGGGGCCTCGGGTGGTGTTTGTAGCTGTGGGCAAGGTGCTGTCTCTGCAGCTGGGCATGCAGCCAGTCTGTCCTGCTGGGCATGGCAGTGCCCAGCTCTGGGCCAGCTGGTCCAGCTCGGGGGCTGCAAGCATGGCAGAGCTGCTGGGGATCCCCTCTCTCCCCTCAGCCCCTCGCAGCCCTCACCAGGGCATCTCTGTGTCCTCCATGACCCCTGGGATATCTCTCAGCCAGAGATTTTTATTTCCATCACACCTCAGTTCTCACATGTTTAACCAGTTTTGCTCAAACTTCCTGAAGCTACCAGAAGCAGCTTTGCTGGAGCTTTCATCCAGAACTGCCAGCCTTGGTCCTGCTGAGCAGAGGTGCCAGGCGAGAGCTGAGGGTGCTGTCAGCTGTGTGTGCACCCATGGCATGGCACAGCATGGCACAGCACGGCACAGCACACATGATAATCCCAGCACAGCCCTGCCAGGAGCAGTGCCAGCTCCTGTGCCTCCCGTGCTCACCTCCCAGCACTCCAGGATGCAGCTGGAGCTCACAGCCCACCCTTCTCTGCTGCTGGCAGCAGCTGGCAGAGGGGAGGCGCAGGGCCCTCACCACAGGAGCTGGCACTCGGGGCTTTTTGCCGAATTAAGCAGTTTGTTTCCATGCCACTGAGCAGATGGAGCCCGGGATGGCACAGGCCAACCTCTGCACACAGCAGGGACTGACCCCGAGCTGCTCCGGGCAGGGCTGGGGTGGGATTATCAGTGGGCACTGCCCTCCCCACTCTTATCTGCAATATCTCAATTGTTTGATGAGATTTTGTACAAATTCCTCCCTGGGAGAGTGTTTCACGCATGTTCAACATCAAAGCAGCGCAGCCAGTGAGGGATGCATGTTTCTTTAATGTGGGAGTGTTGTAGGGGCCGCAGGGTGCCCAAAGGCAGATTATAACAAAATTAATAATTCAGGCTCGGGAGGTGCTGGTGAGGAGTTAACCCCTTCAGGGCGAGCTGCTGCCTCCGTGCTGGCACAGCCAGGCCAGGCTCTGCTGCTGCTGCCCAGCACCTCTGGGGTGGTGGGGGCTGTGCTGGGCACAGCTGGGCCACAGCTGGGCCACAGCTGGGCCACAGCAGCTCCCCTGGGCTGCACCCACCTGTCCCCCTGACACTAACATGGGCAACCTCTAAATCTGGGCTGAAGGGAGTGTCAGTGCCCATATCAAGTGGCAAAAAAGGGCTTTAAGAATTGGGCAACTCTAGTGAAAGCAATCTCTAACTCAGGAGGAATTAATGCTGTCCCTGCAGCCAGAGCAATGTGCTGAGTGCCCCTGCCATCCTCCCCCTGCCCGTGTCACTCGTACATCACTGTCCCTGTGCTGGCAGCAGCTGGCTCAGCACGTGCCAGGAGCCAGTGCCAAGGCCAGCTGGGGACATCAGCAGAGCCACAGGACGTGCCCATGGGCAGCAGGAGCAGCTCCTGGCTGAGCCCTGGCACTGTGGGCCAGCTGTGGCACTGTGGGCCAGCACCAAGAACCTTCACACCTACACCTGCCAGCCTGGGCCTTAAAGCTGTGTGACATGCTATTTGTATGCAAATAACCCTGTGAATGCAGAAGTCCAAAAATATTATTTTAAAGTCTGGTGTAATTAAGTTTGCCATGCATTTCCCTGCTCCTGCAGCCCTGGGGATCCTGCCGTTAGCAGGAAAATGAATGCCTGGATGGCATCTCTCCCCCTTGCATGGCTTCACTGGTGATTTATTTATCTGCCTGTGCTGTGTTTTGTTGTCTCAGCAGTCTCTGTTGCTCATGAGCAGCAAACACTGAGAGTCCATTTAAAAAAAACAACTCTTGTCTCATTTCAGTAATTTACTATGCAGAGGTTTTGTGTTTTTCATAATGGATTAGAACCTGTAATTTTGTATTTTGAATGCATGGACCTAATAACTCACGTAATGGAAATCTAACAGGCTTGAGGATGAGCCATTAATGAAACAGCAGTTTTATGATCCTCCACAATATATTGTAATAGTGAATCACTTACAGAGCTGTCCTGTGCTGATTTATGATGAAACTTGTTTGTGATGTGGAGATGGAGCCGTGTGCCTGCGCTTCCTGACAGTCACCAACCAAAGGGAATCGTCATCGGGATTTATGGGGTTTGAAGCAGAGCAGTGGGAAAGGCCAATTAAGCGCCATCCATGCTCAGGTACCTCAACAAACCAGCCCTGCTAATTTATGCTGACTAATTAATTTGTTTTCTCTCAAATTAGGAAGCTGGTCAAGAGCACATGAGGGTGCGTGGGACGGTGCCCTCGGCAGGTGCCACCACTCCCCGCCGTGTCCTGGGTCTTGCCCCTCTGTCCTCTGCTCACACAGCTGCTGTGGGCTGCTCTTGGACCTCCTCCAGTCAGGCCCTTCATCAGCGCAGAGCCGCTGGCCATGGGCTGTGTGTTAGGGATGCTGGAGGTGCCGGCTCCTGGTCACTGCACTGGCCCAGCCTGGGGAGCCCCCGTGGCCCTGGCAGCTGTCTGAGTTTGTGGCAGGGATCACCCAGTGCCTCGGGCTCTCTGGGGGGATGGCTGCAGGCAGGGATGCACAGAGGGAAGGTGTGTTTGCTTTCCCTGGCTGCTGCTGGCCTGAAAGCCTCCAGGGCAGTGACAGTGGTACCAGCACCAGGTCCCCGTGCAGGGGCGAGCACCCACTGCCCCCAGCCCACCAGGCACACAGTGCCTGGGCATCTGCCCTGGGGCCCACAGGGAGCCCCACAAGCTGAACTGGGGCTGTGCCTGCTCACACCACAGCAGCTGCAGCTGCTGCCACAGGGCGCTGCTGGGGTGTGGGTGCAGCAGAAGGGTGCTGGCCTCATCCTGGCTGCCACAACTCCCTGTCCACTCCAGCCAGGCATTCCCTACCCGCTCCCTGCCTGCTCCAGCCAGGGGACCTCCAGTGCCATGAATCAGACTGCAGTGGATTTGATAGTTTACTCTAGTAATACAAGACCAATTTATAAATCTTTACGTCCCATTAGTTTTTATTTGATTTGGATGTTCAGATGTCAAAGCAAATGATTTAATTAGTGCTAAGCTGGGCTGCAGGGATGCTGCATTTCCCCCAGGCTGGTGCTCCTTGCCTGGCCTGCAGCCCAGCTCCCAGTGCCAGAAACAGATGGATGTACCCGGGAGCCCGTTTGGAGTTCTTGGGCCTGGCCAGGCCCTGGTGGGGTGGGTGATACCCTGGAGGGCACAAGCCCCACATCCCTGGGCAGCCCCCTGTCCCAGCTCCCACCGGCGGAGCGGCGCAGCCCCCTGGGGTCTGTCCCTTGCTCCCCAAGGCTGCTGGTGGTGCTGGTGTGGCACGGTCATCCCGTTCCTGCATCCTGGCACTGGACACACACTTGCTGCTGTGCGTGGGGCTGACAGTGCCCCTGTCCTCTGCCCAGGCTGTCCCCTGGGACTGGGGTGGACCTGGAAGCCATCCATGGCCAAGGTCCTCCACAGTGCTGCTGGAGGGGTCTGTGCCTGCTTGGTCCCACTGGGAGGGGACGTGTCACCAGCTCCATGGCGCTGTCACCGCCTCCTGCCTCTCCCGGCTCCTTCCTTACCATCACCTTGTGCTTTGCTTGCAGGAGCCTGATGCCACGAACGCTTGACAGCCAGATCACCGTGGAGAAGACCCCCAGCTACTTTGTGACCAAGGAGGCCCCGCGGCGCATCTTCAACATGTCCCGGGACACCAAGCTGATCGTGGTGGTGCGGAACCCCGTCACCCGCGCCATCTCGGACTACACGCAGACCCTGTCCAAGAAGCCAGACATCCCCACCTTCGAGGGGCTGACCTTCCGCAACCGCAGCCTGGGGCTGGTGGACACCTCCTGGAACGCCATCCGCATCGGCATGTACGCCGTGCACCTGCAGAGCTGGCTCCAGTACTTCCCCCTGTCCCAGATCCACTTTGTCAGCGGCGAGAAGCTGATCACGGACCCCGCGGGGGAGATGGGCAAAGTCCAGGATTTCCTGGGCATCAAACGGGTTATCACAGACAAGCACTTCTACTTCAACAAGACAAAAGGCTTTCCGTGCCTGAAGAAGTCAGAGAGCAGCGGCTTGCCTCGCTGCCTTGGCAAGTCCAAGGGCAGGACTCACGTGCAGATAGACCCCGAGGTGATCGAGCAGCTTCGGGACTTTTATAGACCTTATAATATCAAATTCTATGAAACAGTTGGGCAGGACTTCAGGTGGGAGTAAGTGTCCGGGAGCAGAGCTGCAGTGACAGGAAGCTGCAGTCTGCTCTGAGGAGGGCCCGAGGGGCTGGAGCCAGGACCCCCTCAGCCCATCCTGCCCAGAATTGCAAGCAGAGGCAGGCAAGGGGTTCCCCTGTCCCCTGGGAGTCTGCAGTGCTCCGAAGAACCAAGATAAGGAAGACTCAGAGTCCTGCTGCAGCCACCAAGCTAAGGGAGGAGTGCCCAGCAGCACTGCCTGTCCCAGCAAGCCAGCAGCCACGTGGCTTCCTCTGTGGGGTCCTGTTTGCTCTTAGCAACCCAGGGCCACAGGGATGGCCCCATCTGCAGCCTGTGTTCAGGCTGCTCCAAAGCACATCCCTCTGTGTCCCAAAGCAGATGGGTGCTCCTGGACAGTGGCAGTGGGACTGTCCCTGCCAGGCCCTGTCCTGGGCAGGCAGAGCTGCACTTTGCCTTTGTCACTTGCGCGCCATGTGTACCCCTGAGGACAGTGAGATGTTTCTGCTTGACCAAGAGTCTATGGAAAATGTTGTACTGATATTTTGTCCTGTGAATAAAGCACAGAATCCTGCTGTTACGGGTACTTTAGTGGCACTAGTTTCCTTGTTCAGCTTGTGATCCCTTCATGTAAATAAAGTGGCTTCCACCAGTCCGTATGCATGGGCTGTTCTTAGGGCAGGGCTGGGCAGAGCTGGGGGGCCACGAGGGGCCCCCACACCCCCAGGCAGGCGAGGGAACGGGCAGGGGCTCGGGCAGGACAGGGGGCAGCCCAACAGGACTGAGGGGAACCTGTGGCCCAGCCCTGCCTGGGGCTGCCCAGGCTCATCCTCTGGCACGGGCTGGGGATGGCTCAGAATGGTGCACAGTGGCCATGCAGGGATGCAGCACACCATGGACCAGTTTACAAGGCCTTACTGCAAGTGATTAGTAACCAGTGAGCTCTAATAAGAAAAAACTGGAGTTAATTAGTGGACACCTAAGAGAGGCCCATCTGCATCTCTGCCAATGCCAGCCGCAGGGGAAGACCCAGCAGTGAGGGGACCCAGAGGCAGTTATGGGCAGGTGGAGGGAGAGATGGGAATGAATGGCCATTGACAGGAAAATGGGATATTTGCTTGTATGATTTTTCCTTTAAAGGAGAAAAACATTCACAGCGAGACTCACAAATCCCAGCCTCACAGTAGAAAAGCCATTTCAAATCCACTCCAAGGAGGCAGAAGGTGCCAGGTTAGATTGATCCTCCTGACAATACTGTATTAGTGGAAAATTAGAGCTGGAGCCTGAGGAAACTGCTGCGATATCAAACAATTACTTTACATTTGTCCTTACAAATGGAGGGAGCAGAAATGTGCTTAAATCAAGTATTAGCTTTCCAAAGGGTGAGCAAATGAGGGCGCGGGCAGGGCTGCACTGAAAATGCAGAGCACATTAGGAGCTCTTAAAAATGGCTTAAGAAGCCCCAAGCAGGCAATTTGCATGCCGAGGAGGCAGGGCAGGGGTTTGATGAGGATGGAAGGTTTGGTGAGGACATGGAGTGGTGCTGGTTTGGTGATGTGATGCTGAGCAGAGGAGCTGCCAGAAGAGCCCCCCAGCTGGCCCAGCCTGGCTCTCCCCACACAGGGGACAGAGGCTCTGCTCTCAGGGCTGTCACCCCACTGTTTGCAGCCATCCCTGGCACAGCCTGGCCCCGGCTGTCCCCACAGCAGCCACCCCCATCATGTGTGCTGTGTTTTGATGGGTTCACTCAGGCCTGAACCCCAGAGAGCCGCTGTTCAATATTTATCAGCTCATAAATAGTTAAACATAATGAATGTGGTTTAAGTGGTCCCTGATCCAACTGAAGAGCTCTTGAGATGAGCTGGGCCAAGGGAGTCCTTCCCTGGCCCATTCACCTCAGTGGCGAGTGCCCTGCCAGGAGGAGCAGAGCCACAGGCTCATCCCCGGAGTCACGGCCCTGCTCCTGCCTGGAAATGCCCTCTCCTCCCAAAATGCTCCTCTCCCCACTGGGACTGCCCCAGGACCTCCCAGTCAGGATCTTACCTTTGCCATAGTGTCCCCACTAGTTCCTCACCCTGCCTGTCTCCGATGAGGACACCCTGCCCCAGGGGGAGCAGCCCTGGGGGCACCACGACTCCAGTGCCTCCCCTGGTCGCTGGACCAGCTCGTTAAATTCAGTCCTGGTATTTCCAGGTGCACAAGGAGCATTGTTATCCCTCTGACCACGGCAGGATCACAGCACTGTGAGCACTGAGAAAATTTGATTAACTTCTTATTAAGCTAATATGATTCAATTTCACTGTTCCATGTTTACTGGAGCAGGCAGAGTCCTGGGAGTGGCTGTGGGGGACTCTGTCCCCCCACTGCAGTGCTCAGCAGTGTGCTCCTAACACACCTCCTTCCTTGCACACAGAGTGGGCAGCAAATAAATACAATCATTAACAGAGACCTCCAACCCCTTGGAGATGAAGGATGCTCAGGGGCAGCTGGCATTCACATACATTCAAGTAGGTCAAGTTTGCTCCTCTTACTCATCAGGCTGCAGCAAGGAACAGGAGCATGGGGCCAGTGTGACTCAGGGCTCTCACTGCTGCCCAGCACAGCTGGATGGGTGCAGCTGGATGGGCACAGCTGGATGGGCACAGCTGGATGGGTGCAGCTGGGCACGCTGGATGGGTACAGCTGGATGGGCACAGCTGGATGGGCACAGCTGGATGGGTACAGCTGGATGGGTGCAGATGGGTATGGCTGGATGGGCACAGCTGGATGGGCACAGATGGGCACAGCTGGATGGGCACAGATGGGCACGCTGGATGGGCACGGCTGGATGAGTACGGCTGGATGTCACCCAGGGATGCCAGGGCCTGCCGGGCAGCACAGAGACACGGAGGGGCTGTCCCTCTGACAGCTGTCCCTCTGTCCTGGGGCGCTGCAGGCTCCCCAGCGCAGCTCACCAGCGGGCTCTGGGGGCTGCTCCGCACTGCCGCCCTGTCCCGGGCACCGGCAGCCTCCGAGCCCCGCCGCCGCCCTTCCCTCCCTCCAGCGCCTGTCCCGCCCGTGCGGGCTCCCGGGGCGCCGCAGCGGCCACGAGTCCCCGTGGAACGCGAGCCCTGGGGGCAGGAGCTGCCCGGCTCCGGGACGTGCCCCTGCCCGCAGTGGATCGACACATTGCATTTGCTCTGAAAGTTTTCCACGTTCCTCTCCGAGCCCTGCCCAGGGTTCCACGATCAGCAGCGCGCAGCCACGACAGGACCTGATGGCACCAACGCTGCTCTGAAATCAAGGCATTGCTGCATAATTCATTACCTGGCAGCTAATTAGCCGGCTGGTCCAATTAGTGACTCCTGTACAGCCGGGGCTGCGGCTGCAGGCAGCAGGGGACTGGCACTGCCAGCAGGCGGGCTGGCATTGCCGGTGGCCGTGGAGGGTGACACTCACCCGTGGCCGTGGGGGCAGCTCGTGGGGCCCATGCGGTGCCAGCTGCCCGGACCTTCTGCCGAGAGCCGCTGGCGGGTGTGGCAGCCCGGGCTGGGGCAGCAGCGGCTGCCGAAGGCGCTCCAGCCCCGGCTGGGGCTCCTCGCAGCGCCTGGGAGCTCTGGCCATGGCACGGCTGCTGCCAGCCCCAGAGGGACAGGGGGCATCGCTGCTCCCAGCCCCCAGAGGGACAGGGGACATCGCTGCTGCCAGCCCCAGAGGGACAGGGGACATCGCTGCTCCCAGCCCCCAGAGGGACAGGGGGCATCGCTGCTGCCAGCCCCCAGAGGGACAGGGGACATCGCTGCTGGGGCTCTGCCAGCCCCCAGAGGGATGGGGGGCATCGCTGCTGGGGCTCACGCCGTGTGATGCTGAGCCCCGGGAGCCCTGAGCCGCGGCATGAGGCCAGAGCAGCGCGGTGAGTAGCTGGAGGTGTGTTCAGGTGTGAAGGGACCTTCGCACCTCATTCAGCGCAGCCCCGCTCCCTGCAGCTGGCTCCTGCGGCGAGCTCGAGCTCGGTGTGAGCACGGCAAAGCGCCTCTGGCACGCTCCGGTGGCTGGAGATAAGGACAGCTGAGGGATAAATATTTACCCAGTGACTGAATGGATTCAACTGAGTTCATTCCTGTTAGAGAATCTGTTAGTAATTATCTGAAGACTCGTTATTACCTGGGGACCTATAATCTCCCTCAGTAATGAGTTCAAGTGGCTCCTGTGGCATATCAAGCAGGAAAGGGAAGGTGGGAAGGGGCCACTGCCACTGCAGCAAGGGCAGGGCAGGGCTCAAGGACAGGGGAGCTGGCTCAGCTTTGGGCAGCTGGCACTGTAGCACCGTGGCCATGGGGCACAGAGCTGCCACTTGGCCTCCCTGCCGGCTCAGGGGCAAGCCCTGGGCAGAGCTCAGGTCCAGGCAGAGCTCAGAGAGGCAGAAGCTGAGACTTGAATGGAGCTGCTGCATCCCCAGCCAGGCGTGGCTGCCAGGAATCTGCTTCAGGACATGGCCCCTGTGCCAGGCATGGGTGAATCCCAGCCCAGGGGCGGCCCTGGTGGTGGGCTCTGTGCCCCACTGAGCTGGACTGTGGCTCAGCAGCATTGTCCCAGTCCTGCCACCCACAGGGACTAATTCTGCAAACCTGAACCCATTTTGTATGGCTCAAATAAAGTAACTGAAGAGCAAGATGCAAGGCAGGGCAGATACTGACAGATCCCACACCTGCAAGGGAGGAAAGCCCCCTCCAGGGACACACATCCAGGGTTCCTGCATGCCAGCAGAGGGATGGTCCCCACTGCCACAGCCACTCAGGGCATGCTCATCCCCATGTCCATCTGCATGCACTGCAGGGCACAGCAGCTCTGTGCCACAGCTCTGTGGATGCCCAAAAGAGCAACCCAGGAGGGAAAGTGCCCAGGAGGGACTGAGGTGAGTTACTCTGCTGCTGATCCTGTGAAGGGTCCAAACTGCCAGCCAGAGCACCCCATGTCTCCTTGTCACACACCACGGACCCCTGGCTGGGCATGGCCAGGGTGGCAGCTGGTGCCTGGGCTCACACCAGCCTCCGTGGTCCCTCCTCTTTGCTCTTTCCCTCTCACCCTGCCCTGGGTGTTGGCAGGTCCTGGTGGATTTGTGTGTTTTAAATTAATTTCTTTGTTTATTTAAAACACCAAAAGAGGCTAATGCTCTCAGCCCCATCTCAGCTGCCACGTGGCAGTGCTGTGTTTAGTCACAGCACTGTTATGAGACCAATCCATTCATTTAGCTCTAATCTCTAAAACAAGGATAAAATTACATGATTAAGATCTAATTAAAGTCTAACTACCAGCACCATGAATCACTGCAGCACAACTTTAATGGATGCCTTGCGAAGCCATCATGCATTTGGTTTCCTTCCATGGCCAGTGATTTCCCGGCAGGGACTGGGTCTGCTCAGGCTGATGTTTGCTCTCACTGGCTCTGATTTGGCTGGGGACCACTAAAAATGTTTACATGTGAGCAAGGAGCTTGAAAATCCATTTCTAACCAGACAGAAAATTTCATTTGACAAGCTCATTCAGATGTGCTGTGTGTCTGCAGAGCTGAGAGGAGCAGGCGGGCGCCTCACCCGCCGCCAGCCCCGGCCCCAGCTGGGGACAGTCACCTCAGCCCTGCCAGGTGCTTGGTGTGGCACACAGGGTGCTCGGTGCCCCAGGGCCTCAGTGCCCGGGTGGCTGGTGGCCAGAGCTGCACTAAATGCCATTAGCTCTCCTTGGGGAGAAAAAGCAAATTAAAGCCTTTCTCACAGCTCTTGGGTTGTCCACCCTAAGGCACAGCCCTATAATAATGTTGATGGAGAATATTGTCATTTCCCTCTTTCCCAGCAAATCACTGCCTGTCGTTGTCCCAGCGCTGTCCCTGCCAGATCAACAGAAGCATTTTAATGCCCTCACTCCTGCACTTGCAGCTTGTCAAGGCAGAGACTCTGCCAAGGGCTGCCTCTACCAAAGGGCTGCCTCCCTGGGACCAGCAGCCCTGGCAAAAACTGCAAGTCCAAATTATTAGTGCAATAGCCACCCCACTGCTGATGGCATCTTGTCCAGGGGAGCAGCCGAGGGATCCCCCCACCTGCAGCCCCACAGCCCCACGGGATCAGCCAAGGGATCCCCCCACCTGCAGCCCCACAGCCCCACGGGATCAGCCAAGGGATCCCCCCACCTGCAGCCCCACGGGATCAGCCAAGGGATCCCCCCACGTGCTTGGGAGAGCTCACCAAACCCTCTGCCTCCCCTTTGCTCACCCACGTGGGACAGATGGAAATGGCTGTTGTGGGAAACAAGACAAAGAAAGCTTACAGCCCATTCAGGTTTGCTCAGTGTCTTTTTCAGCAGAAGGATGTGCAGTTTTCCTGACGGTGGCACATTAAGTGCACAGCATCCTCTGGGGATGGTGGCTCTGCAACAGGTACCTGAGAGGCTCAGTGGGAGGGAGGATTATCATCATTAATCACCACTGGGAAAAAAGGCAGTTTCTCCAAACTGCAGCCCTGCATGATGGGGATTGTATACACATGAAGCCATACGTCAGGGGAATGCTCCCTGGATGACTCAGGCAGGCAGAGGAGATAAAAGAGCTGAAATTCAGGAGTGCTGCTGGCTTACATCTCCAGAGGGATGAGCCTCCTGAAACACTCATTGCTACACAGCAGGGCTCAGGACTGGGTGGCTCCTGCTGCGGGCTAGACAAACACACCCTTGGCTTTGGGAAATACAGAACAGCAGCGGGACAAGCCCAGGGGACAGGTGGGCTCATGGTGCCCAGGGAGGTGCCACAGGGGATCTTGGTGCCAGCAGCTCCCCTCACTCCTGTGCCAGGCACGGGGGCTCACTCATGGCCACTAAGAAGCTCTGGCTGCCACAGCTACCTGCTTAAATCAGCGTGGGCCAGCCTGCCTGCAAACACAGAGCTCAGCTCAGAGTCCAGCGTGGCCCTGTCCCATCTGCTCAGGCTCTTCCCTGGCTGCAGAGCTGGGGTGAGTGTGTGCTGGTGAGCAGCGCTGCTCTGCAGGGACCAGTGCCAATCCTCTTGGATTGCAGGTGCCTGGGTAGCTATGGGAAGCACAGCAGGTTTACACCTGGCTGGCCAGGAAGAGACAGACTGGCCTGGGATTGACAGGGGGAGGAAGGGAAGAGACAGACTGCCCTGGGATTGACGGGGGGAGGAAGGGAAGAGTATTGGCACAGGTGGAGTGGGGCCAAGGATGCTGCAGAGCAGCACCACAGCCCTCCCTGCCAGCTCCAACAGGCCGTGGCTCACCTCCACACCAGGACAGGGCAAACTTCAAAAGGGAGAGAAAATGTTATTTCTCAGAGTTAATATTCCCTTGCGGATCCTACTCTGCTCATTATTCTGGTCGTTCCTTAAGCAGCAGCTGCTCGTCACTCGTGGTTCAGTGGTGAGAAGGGCTGAGTGCAAGAGGCTAATTTATTTTCTTTTAGTGCTTCTCATCCATGGCAGCCCCTGGCTGCTCCTCACCACTGGAAACCAACCGGAGGCATTTCAGATATTTCTAATGTACGACAGCAACTGGGAAACAGAAATTACCCTCCCTGAAATAATTCCTGAGACAGATTTCTTTTGGCACTTTGCAATGGAGATGCAGAGGAAATGCGAGCTGCATGTACTAGTTTGCTTTTCCAGGGCAATTTATTAGCCCCACCATCTGGTTAGACCTTGTTCCTCTCCCCAAACACCCCTCACTGCAGGGAGAGCAGAGGAGACACGAGGGGCTCCCTGCCCTCCGTGGCCTCAGTGCTCCAGCAGCCCCAGCTCTGCCACCTCTGCCATGTGGGGCTTTGCTGAGCCAGGCTGCCACCTTGATGGTGCTCCCGTGGCACAGGGGGAGGGTGGTGGCCCCAGAGGAGGGACCAGTGGGTCCCTGCCTGTGAGTCCTGCCCCGGAGCCCAGCCCTGCAGCAGGGCCCTGGGGGCAGCAGGGCTCGAAGCCCTCCTGCTCTGGCCGTCCCTGGTTCCATCCTGGAGGAGCTGCTGGCAGTGTGGGATGTGGTGTGTCCCCGCCAAGACCCACAGCAGGAGACAAATGATCTGCTCAGGATGTGCTGCCTCCGCTCCACCTGCTCAGCCCAAATGAAATTAAAATATTGACAGGAACAATTTCCAGAGGGAAATTGGAAACGTTAGTGGCAGTGCTGGAGCCAAGTGGTTCCTGCAGCCTGGCTGCCTGTCACCTTCCCAGGCAGCATCCTCCAGCCAGGCAGCACCAGGGTGCCCAGGCACAGGGCAGCGAGTGCTCTGGCTGTCACATGCCACCTCACCATGGGATCTCCTGCCAGGGCACCAGAGATTTGGGCACGGTTCCTGCTGCTTTTGCAACACTCAGAATCATTTTAATGTAATAGTTTGAATAAAGCAAACTGAAAGTTTTGTGCACACACATTTTCCCCAGAGAGCCGGTGCTGTGGGGAGGGGAGCTCTTGCTCCCATGCCAGGCAGGGAATTCCTGCCCCAGAGCAGCAGCAGCAGCAGGAGCAGCACTCGTGTCTCTCCTCCACTCAGCTGCCCAAGCACCAGCAGTTCCTGCCCCACGGCACCACTGCTCTCACACCTGGACAGGGACACAGCTCCCCAGGAAGACGCTGCCATCGCCAGCTGCAGAACAAGGCTTTCCCTCCCAGTTCCTCAGTCCTGCATTCCAATCCATTTTCATCACTTATTCCCCAGGGCATTGTGGCACTGAGGGAACACAGGCCATTGCTGTGCCACCACCAAACTCTGAACCTCATCAAAGAAGGAAATCAGGGCGGTTTGACAGGACCTACTTCTGCTCAACCATGCTGACAGGCATGAATTTATATTCCCAGGCTCTAATTCTCCCATTAATTGAATTTTGCAGTGATTTTTCCACATGTTTGCCCAGGATTAATGTCGGGCTAATTGGATGCAGTTGTCCGAACCATCTCGCTCACTCACTCTGCTGTCCCTTGGTTTATGCTCTCCTCCTGCCCCACACGAGGCCCCAGTTCTTCGGGATCAAGAGGGAAGCTCCAAGGGGAGCTGCTTCTGACCCTGATAGAAACCCCTCTGCTCCAGGCTGCCCAGGACCCTGCAGCAGCACCCAGCAGCAGCTCTGTGCTTGCCACACGCCCAGCACCCACCCCAGCTCGCGGGCTCAGCCTGGCACAGCTCAGACCTGGCCCCTCTCCCTTCCTCCTCAGCATCCTCTGCACAGCCTGAGCAGGGCAGAAGGCAGCGCTGCCAGGGCCACAAGGGGCAGGGAAGGAGGGGACACCCAGTCCTGCGGCCACACTGATGGGGCATTCTCTGAAAACCCCCTGTGGCCACGGGATCCCAGCTGGAGGCAGGTCCTGCACCCACACGGGACAGGGCTGCCTGCCTGGGGCCACCCCAGAGTCACCCCTGTGGGACAGCCGTGGTGGCAGCCGTGTCCCCACAGCCTCAGGGACACACACGTCCCCCGTGTGGCACAGCCCCCCCTGCTGCTCTGCACACCCCAGCCCTGGAGGGCTTGCAGAGCTTCTGCTTTCCTTGTGCTTTTTTTTTTCCCACTTGAAACCTTCTTCTTGAGCATTTCATAGGTAATTTGCATCTTGCAGATTATTTTTTTTTATGTTTTTAATGAAGGTTCTTGGCTGTGCACATACCTGCATGTGCCACCCATCCTGGCCATATAAACCTCTGCTACTTGTGGAAAAGCTAATTAAAGGTAATCATGAAAACCTCATTAGTCCTCATTTACATAAGTTACACAGAGAAATTTCCTAAGCTTTGATCCTGGCCATCACAGTCCATGAGACCTCCCTGCACATTGGTTCAAAGGCAGGAGCACATCCCCAGCCCTGCACAAGCCGAGTCCTGAGCTCTGCTCTGGGCCACAAGGGGAGAGCTGGGCTGGCTGCTCCGAGTGCAGCTGGCAGAGCCCTGGGCTGGCACATGCCACGGGCATGGCAAGGGGAGCATGTTCTGCAACACAGGCACATGTCAACACCTCCTGCCTGCCCTGAGCCTGCCCTGAGCCTGCCCTGCACGAGAGCATGCAGGACCTGACCCTGCCCTGGCATCCCTTGTCCCAAGAGGTGTCACCTCTGTCACCCCCACCTGACCCGAGGCTTTGCCCCTGGCCCCAACACAACTGTCCAGCAACAAGAGCAGCTCTGCTGGGGAGAGAAAAGACCAAGAAATGGCCCTGGGGAACACCAGGTTCCTGTTCCCTGCACATTTCCATCATCTCCAGCGCCAGCCTCATCATCACCTCAATAATCTGTGTTGGTGGCTACACTGGGGCTCAGCACAGCAACTGGTGACAGTGACAGCCACACTGCCAAGGTGCCCACAAGCCACCATGTGCCAGCACAGCTCCCTCACACCCCGCAGACCCATGGGCTCTCATGTTCCTGGTACTGCAGCAGTGCAATTAGAACCTGTCATGCCATAAAAATATTGGAGCATTGAATGTATCAGATAAAACTCCCTCTGCTATTACAGTAGCTCACATCCTGGAAATCTGAGCAGCGAGCAGTACAATTTCACCCAGTGGTAGGACTGGATTAAGTTCTCCCCACAAAAGCCTCTTATTGTATGAAAAAGACCATTAGCAGCCACGGCAATCAATGGGGGCTGGCCGCGGTGCTGCAGCTCAGCCGGCCCCGCCGAGAGCCCCGGCCGGCCCGGGGCTCCTGCCGAGCTCTGCGGGAAGGAGCTGGGCTCAGGCCGGAGCCGCTGGCAGCGCTGGCAGCTGGCTGCGAGGAGCGATCCAGGAGCCCAGGGAAGCCTTCCCAGCCGCCAGCCAGGCACATGCCGGGGTGATGGAGCTCTGCCAGCCGGGAGCAACACTGCGGGGCCCTTCTCATGCTTCTCCCCGCTGCCTCTGGGGCTGTTCAGCTCTTTTCACTGCAAACAGGGCTGGGAGCTTTTCCCCTCAGCCCTTGCAAGGGGCCACTCCAGAGCGCTCCGCTCCAGGGGCCAGGCTGGGAGCTCAGGGGCACTGGCCTTGAGATGGAATTTCCAGTGATCCTCCCAAGGGTAATTCACACCCTACAACAAACAGAAGCAACGCACACGTGAAAAGGAAAAGTTCCCTGGGTTTAAAAAAACCACTCAGTAACAGCAAGTGAGGGCAATACATTATTTAAAGGCTTTTCCAAGGAAAGAAAATAATTTCAGCTTAGTTAGCTTTTTAGGACACGCTAGCAGGGAGCAGGGAGCGCGGCGCTGCGGGGCGATGCGCAGAGCCTGCGGCCAAAGGGCACCGGCACCGGCACCACGGGCCCGGCCCGGCCCCGGCACGGCGCGGGAGCGACGCGGGGACACGGAGGGACACGACGCGGGGACACGGAGGGACACGACGCGGGGACACGGAGGGACACGACGCGGGGACGCGGAGCCCGGCTCCCTGCAGGGTGCCAGGAAGGCGCTGTGATGTGTGATGGAGGGTGCGGCGCAGCAGCTCCGTGGTGCGGGCGCGCTGATGAATTAGGTGTCAGGGGCGTTAATCCAGAGCCATTAGCCATGCTGAACGTCCGCATATCGTTTGTTAAACTAATGGATCGCTGGAGGTCATTCAGTAATAAGAAAGGGAGAGGAGGGTTATTAGTTTTTATCAGACATTAATTGGCCAAAATCGATTGCTTGTTTGGTGTCTGCAGTGCTGCAGGGGTGCTTCCCCCAGCAGCGCCCCGGCCGGCGGAGCGGCCCCCGCAGACCCGCAGTGCCCGGCCCGGGCCGGCAGAGCCCCGGCGGCAGCGCTCCCCGGGCCGGACAGATCGAAAGAGCGT
>JAYDZK010000044.1:15904889-15924802 GCA_034509185.1 Euphonia xanthogaster | reverse complement strand
AGCCTGCGGGACCCACACGCGTCAGCAGAGCCGGGCAGCCCCACGGCCAGGCACTGCTGCCCTGCCCCAGGTCACACCCGAGCCCGGAGCCAGCCCCTGCATCCTGCGGGACCCACACGCGTCAGCAGAGCCGGGCAGCCCCACGGCCAGGCACTGCTGCCCTCCCCTGGCTCACACCCGAGCCCGGAGCCGGCCCCCGCAGCCTGCGGGACCCACACGTGTCAGCAGCCAGGCACTGCTGCCCTGCTCCGGGTCACACCCGAGCCCGGAGCCGGCCCCCGCAGCCCCAGCACCCAGACACTGCCACGGGAATGGGGCTGTGCTCTCATGGAGCATTTATGGTCAGAGCTGCACTTGTCCCAGGGTGCTGTGAATACCAGCATGCAGGCACTGGCATTTCAGCTGCCACCCCAACACCACAAAAATCCCTTTTTTTCCAGGGCAGGTCACCAAGGCTGTACCTGCCCACAGCTCATCCTGGATTCCACCAAGACATGCACTATGGGTGCCTCCTTGGGACTGAGAGCGCTGCCACAGGGAAGGAGTCACGATTTCATATATTGCACAAGGGCAGCTCTGAGCAGTCACCTGTGGGGGCACAGGGGCTCCCCCATCTCCCTGTCAAAATTGCCTTAGCAGAAGAGCTGGAAAGTTCCCATGGCCTCTGACACACAGCCACAGACTCAGACAAGCCTCGCTGAGTTCTGGGACACAAGAATGGGGGTTTAAGCAGAGCTTGGTGGAAAATTCCCCAGAAGGACTAACTACCCAAGAAAGACAAGTCAGAGCCAGCCCTGGACAGTGCCAGCAGGGCTTACCTGCCACTGAGCTGTTGGCAGACCACGAGGGGATGGCTGTGCGGCGCTGGTAGAACAGGATATAAGCGGTCTGCTTGCAGACTTCACTTTCAGAAAGCTGCTGAACTTCACTGTCATCGAAGCAGTACCACTGGCCATCAACAGAATTCTTGCAATATGCTAAGGAATAATACATTACTGTAAGACTCTCACTCCTACAGCTCTTGGGTTTGCTGTATGACATTTAACACAACCTTATCTGCTGTGATGGACTTGGAGAATGCGAGGAACAGATGGATCCTTGTATCATCTTCCAGTCTGACTGGCAAGATGGAAGCCTGAGGCTGCCAGAACACAATAAACAGCTTACACTTCAGGACTTTCTTTTCCACCATTACCACTCAGAACAGAACATCATTTGAGGTGGCTCCATTCACTTCACCCTCTGTAACTTGTGTCACTCTTCCATCAGTGACTCCCTTTCTGACTCCATACAGAAATACAGCCAGCTTCTTTGTGAAAGGCCCCCCACAGACAGCACAGCACTTGCCTGTATAATGTCCCCCCTGCATGGTGCCGTGGTGGTTGCAGACAGCATACAGGTCATAGATGTAGTCCTCAGGATCTCTGCCGAGGCCGTAAGGTTTCCTCCAAGGCGACCAGTGTGATGGCAAGCTCCAGCTGCTCTGGCTGCGTTTCACAACGTGAGGAGTCATGTCCAAGCCACTCAAGGGAAATTTAACCATGTTCTGAAGCTTCATCCTTCGGTCTCCTTCCTGTGTACAGAGAAGAGCAGGAGCTGCAGAGGCCAAGGCCACCCGGCCTGGGAAACCGCAGGTGAGGAACACAGAGGGCAGAGTGGCTGCTTCTAAAGAGGGCAGTCTGCTCACTTCCCTCAGCAGTCTTCCAGCAACACTACAGGCATCCTTACCTGCCTAAACCTTTTGAGATGTATGATGAGAACATCAGGTAAGGTCCAGAGGCTCAGTGTGATGCTTCCCTGCTGCAGCTGCTTACAGTGTGGGCATCGCCATGCATCATCTGGGGCAAGCTACAAGGGACAGGCAGCAGTGGGTATTGGTTTTCAAATTCCAAAGCAGCTTGCACCACACCACTGCTCCCCTGCTGCCCCAAGCCCAGTGCAGACATTGACCCCGCTGCCTCATCTCCCTCTAGCACTTATCAAGCTCAGTGGAAATGCAGGGTTCCCAATGATGCTTTTCAAAGTGACAAGCAGAGATGTGTGCCTCACTCAGGAGGCACTTTCTGCTGCAAGGCAGAATTCAGCCAGTGCTGCTGTGCAGAGGACTTTTTTGCACCTTATAAACACCAGTGCCTTGGAAGTGGAGAAGAAGGAAAAGGAAAAACCAAGGCAAAAAGCAGGCAGACTTGGCAGCCTGAAAAGTATTGTCACAAGAAAACCAACAGTAGGAAAAAAGGGATAAAAAAGCAGAAAAAAATCAGAACAGAAAGAAGAAAGGTGCACTTTGGATGCCCCTCTGACACCTCAGTGCCCTCTGGGAACCCTCTTCTTCCTCTGTAGTCCCAACAGTACAGAGTTACACGCTGAAGACTCTCCCTGTCCCCCAAGCCTCCCTCCAAAGCCCAGTGCCCAGAGAACTCAGCAGCCACAGAGACTTAAGCTGTCAGACAACTCTTCCCCCACCTCTGAGAGAACCAACAAGAGAGGCTCCCAAATTATTACAGCTCAGTCCTGGGTCCAAAGACAACCTCCAGACGAGCCCTTTGTGCAGCAGATTAGAGACTACCAAAGGAATTCAGATGGCTCCCATGTGCCAGGCAGGGGCCAGGTCAGAGCCCTCTCTAGCCTAGCTGTGGCACACCACCACTCCTGTCCCTCCAGCCTCACACAACCAGCAGAGCCAGAGCAGGGGAGCAGCCACCTTCCTGCAGAGCTGAACCCATGAAGCCACACTGTCCTAACTCTATAATATTCACAATATTTCACAGAAGGAAGTTGCCAAAGAGAGGACTAAGTTCTTGTATCAACATTTGGGCAGCAAAGAACCCAGCAGCAGGACCTCCCACAACCTTCTCACTGCAGAGGAGCTCCCTTAGCAGCACAGATAACTCATCTTGTGTTACAAATCTATTCTCCTGTCACAAGGAATCAGTGTTTGCAGAACAGAGCTGCCTGGAGGGAGGGAGTTCCTGCAGCATGTGAACAAGCCAGAGTACACAGTCTGTATCTACCTGTTCCTCTTTGGTGTACAGTTGGAAACACTGAGATAAAGTGCAGATCTGAGGTTGATGATGAAGCTCTCTCTGCTGGCGGACGCTTTCAGAGTCTGGAATATATTCCTCTTCTGTATTCACAAACAAGCTGCATCAGGGAGACACCACATTTACCAGCACATCCCCTTGCTCCCCAGGCTGTCCCTGCAGACAGGGGCTGGGCACAGGTGGAGTTTGAGTGCTCTCATGTTTGCTGAAGGATGCACAGGTCACACAAGCAAGCTGCAAGCAGCAATTGTGAGGTAACACAGTTTAAGGGTTTTTACTTCATACTTACTAATCTTTAGTTTCTTTGTCCCATTCTACCACTAGTTTCACATGAGCAGTTCCCCCCTGTCCGCATGACTTCAATGCCCTGCAGGGAGGAGCAGAAATAAGTCAGACCATCTTTCAATCCAAAGTCTACATTATCTTCTACATGCATGTAATTTCTCTCCACAAGCCCTTCACCCTCCCTTCACTCCCACAGCTCAAGTTTGCAAAGGAGTAAAAGGAATTCACACAGCAAAACACTTGGCAAAGCTGATAAATGCCATCACCCAAGTATGTAAGGCAACCTACACCTGTTACAGATCAGGCATTTATCAACATTTCAAAGAATAACAGGCACGAGGAAAAAATTAAAAACAGTGAGAGTAATATTTTCATTCTGCTCTCCATTTCCAGGGAGGACAGACTCCAGATGGCATGACACACACCGAGGTATTCCCACACAGCTTCCTAAGGATGCTCCCTCATTTCCCTGCTCCTCAGGCCCCTGCAGTGCGTTCCACACATCCACACCAGGACTGCTCATTTCTGCATGGTAAACACCGAGCCCCCAGCTAACACACCTCTCCCCTCTCCTGGGAAGCACCCAGCACCTGAGGGCCAGCTCACCTTTCCACTGTTGGGTGGCAGAGGGGTCGCTCCTCCTGAGGTAGCAAGTATGTTATGCCCACAACACTGACCACTCGCAAGCTGAATGGGCAAACCTGCAAGAGAGAGAACAGAGCCACCTCAGTGCCTCCAACCCAACCTGCCCCTGGCTGACAAACACTTCACCCTAGAGCACAAATGACACGACAAAGCAAATCTACAAGGTCTCAAATACGCCTGTGCCAGTGAGCTGACAGAGGGCTGGGCAAAGGAACCTGTGCATCCAACAGCTCACGTTTGTCTCACCTGCAAGCAGGCTGCAGGCCGCAGGAAATACTGCATCTTCTCCAGTATTTCCTTCTGCAGAATATCCCAAGCAATTGTTTTTTCCAAGTGCAACACAAAGGGCAAACCAAACCTATGGGAAGGAGAAGCATTTGAGGAACAGTTAAAAGATTATTCTGCTCAGCAATCCGAATCCCAAACTACATGGGAGAACTTCCTGTGAAGTTTTGTGAAGCTTCAGAGGCTGAGGCAGTTCTCAGGCTCCAGTTGATACAAATGCCTTTGCCATGGTTGTTTCTCACTTCTCTCCCTCCCCCCATTTTCACTCCAATTAAAAATTCCCACCCATAACAGGGTCTGGTCAAACATTCTGCTCTCAAACCAGACAAAGGAGGTGTATCCTCTCAACTGGGCTGCCTTTGCTTCTTTGCAGTAATGCAATACTTGAAGCTCACCAAAATTAGAAATATTTTGGTGCACCCATTAATGCTTTTTGATCAACATGTTCTTTAGCACCTGGTGTGAGCGAGGGATGCAAGCTGCTGCTCCTTCACCTGGAGCCTGTACTACAGGACAGTAAAATCCAGGGCAGTTTCGGAAGCAGCCAGAGGAGTAACTCCAGCCATGCTGCTGCCAGTCACCTTTTGCTCTGCTGTCCAGTGCACGCTCTGTTACACACCAGCAAGACAATCTTGTCATTTGCTGCTAGTTTGGGACAGGACTGTTCCAGTTTTCCAGACTTCACCGTTCCTTGTGAGTAAGCTATTGTTCGGGAGTGCTCAGTGCCACATTTCAAGTTATTCAGGTTATTGTTCACATGTATTCCTGAAAAATTAGGAGAAAGGAAACATTTCATTATGCCATTTGCCTTTAGTGCCCTGATGCCCCCCCCTCAAGAAGCCCTCCTTGGGCTACAGAGGAGCAGGTCAGTATGGAACCAGGAGCACTTTCATCACTTGGACAAAGGCTTCAAAGAGCAACTTCTTTTCACAGTGACTGTTTCTTTAGAGAAGGACATTATATGCAAGTGCTCCCCATCTGATTTTTCACAGCAGGCTGTACAAGCACTCTCAGCTTTTACTGCCTGCAAGAAACACTAAAGCGCCAAGAACCCAACTTTCTACTTTCAATAACAAAATTTGCCTTTGATTACACTCCATCTGTGCAGGATATCATGATTACCTTTCACTGAGGGACCATGCAGAGGCCGAGGAGTTGGAGCTTGGAAAGAGAAAGTGTTTGTTCATTCCTGAGACTGTTTATTCATCACTAGCAATCTGATTTTAAATAACACAATTTCAGTGGTTTCATCTGGTCCCTAGCAGGCCTTTAAATTAAGCCTGACAAGAGATTTCACATTAAGCCAGCCTGGCCTGCAGCATCAGCCCTGAGAAGAGGCAGAAAGGAGTGTACAACACTGCTTGATAACCTCCCAGCTGACAACACTATTAAATCTTCCGGAATGAGCCTGGACAAAGTCAGAGCCGAAATCAATACACCAGAACATCAACAGCTTGTGGGACTCATTCTTTCCCCACACAAACCTCCCTCACTAGTCACCCGAGGTGGGCATTAAGAGTTATTGACTCACCTCTCTGACTGAGGATGCCCTCAGGCCTGAAGATCTCTGGGGTCTCAAAGGCAAAAATGCAGTCGCTCTCGTGGATGGTGTCCAAGTCGTCAGTGTCGCAGAAGGAGCGATGGAACCCATCGTAGTACATCTCTGTCAGCACGATCTGCAGGCACCAGGAGCAAACCAGAACCCATCAAACCACCCACAGTTTCAGCTCAGTGCCCCATCTCTCAGCTGGGATTTTCCTGCTAAGGGATGGCACTCCTCAAGACACCCTGTCATCAGCCAGGAGCAAGGAACAGGGAAAAGAACAGCCATAAACGAGAAGCAGAGGTAAAAGCAACATATGGAGAGGTTTTGGTGGAATTCAACAGCTTTCCTGAAGCTCTTCCTACAGAGGAATTCACTGTAGGTGCCCAGTGATTGCCTCACTGCCAGCATGCACCCCATGGGGTCAGGCAGGTTGGCACACTGCACTGAGGGCTATCCCAACATCACTAGCATTCAAACAGCCAGTGCATAGGGAAAAGCAGGATCCAGATTTCCACCACCACCTTGCTTCCCTGTTCAACCACGGGCAGCCAATTTTGATTCCTATACATCCAACGAGGGGCAAAAGCCTCCCCTCTCCCTCCCCTGGCAGGGAGGGCACACAGGTGAGCAGCCCAGCCCCTTACCTGCTCCGTGGGTATCTTGGTTTCCGAGGAGACAGCTTCCCGCAGCCTGGCCACGGATCCGGAGATGGGCACGGCCACCCCGATGCGCATGCAGTGCGAGCACTTGCCCTGGTACACCACGGTGACATAGAGAGGCCTGTGGAGAGCATGGCAGCACTGCCAGGCTGGGCTCAGCACCTCTGGGCACTGCCCAAGCAGCCTCAGCCCAGCCTGGGCACATCCAGGCTGCCTGGGCACGGGCACATCCAGGCTGCCTGGGCATGGGCACATCCAGGCTGCCTGGGCACGGGCACATCCAGGCTGCCTGGGCACATCCAGGCTGCCTGGGCATGGGCACATCCAGGCTGCCTGGGCACATCCAGGCTGCCCACCACGTACAGGGCCCTCCTGAGTGTCCGGATCCACCTCTCACTGCAGCCCCACAAGGGTGTTTGATTACCAACTCCTTTCCTACTATATGGCCTGGTGTTACGTGCTCCCACAAGCAGAACATCTCAAAAAGGCCCACAAAGTTTAAACCAAAACCGTCTATGAGAAGGCAATCAGTTTTCCAGCAGGGATCCAGTAAGGAAGCTTGGGACAGGCAGTATAAGACAGCACCTTGAAGTACTTGGAGAGCTGCTACTGGGAACAGGCTGCCTCTCAGCCCTCAATCCTGCCTCCAACAGCAGCCAGCAGCACTACTGGGGAGAGAAGAGGGAGGGGACACCTTCCCTGGACAGCCCACTCAGCCTCCACCCAGTGGTGAAGCTGGGATTTCCAGAGCAAATGTGACAGCAATGTCTAACCTGCCCTAACATCACTCTGTTCCATTGCTTCTGGAACCTACACAAGTTTTCTGGATGCAAACACCAGGTGAAGGAGTTTGTTTATACCATGGGCAGTTTTGCTGTGCATCTCTATCTTCACTTTGAATGTTTTATCTGGATTTTGTTCCTGCCCTGAATTTTTTTCTTTATTTGCAGTGGCTGTCTTTCAAAAAAGCAAAACATTTTGCAGGAAAGATTTTAACTTCAATTTTTGAAATTGGAGTGATCAGTGAGGCTGTTCTCAAAAAACAGAGTGCTTCATCCTTTTCCCTTTTTTAATTTTAAAATGCTATAAATCAAGTGAACAGCAAAATATTTTGGTTATTTGAAGGAAAGACTTTTTCTCCCAAAATTAATTCTATAGGAAGGACAAGCCTTTCAAGTAAAAGCCTCAATTTTCCATTTTACCTAAAAGCAAAATATTAAATCCCCATATGGTGCTATCTATCTTTTTTAATGACTTATCAGAAATTTTGCTGGTCTTGTCTTCCTGCAGTAGCAAATGAAGGAACACAACATGGAGGGGAAAGAGCCAAGAGCTCGGGACAGCTCCGTACCGAGTGTGCGGCAGAGGGATCGGCAGCGAGATGCACAGGAAGGGGTCAAAGGTGTTGCTCTGCTTCTGGCAATGAGGACACGTCAGGGAGGACCTGGGACAACATGGATAACAGGGCACAGTTACATCTCACCTCACCAGGAATGTATAAACCATCAAATCCCATAGTCACCACCAGCAGATCCAACGGGAAACCCTCGAAGGGTTTTGTCTTTGGAGAGAGGTGAAGTTACAGGACAGGGACAGAGACAGTCAGCACTGGGGTGCACGCAGCCCTTATACAGGAAAAGCTCCAGACAAGAGTCCATTCCCATTCTCCAGAATTCCATTCTCATTCAGAATAAACCTGCACCTTACAATGGCTTTGTGTCTTAGACCAGGCTTAAGGTTTCGCCTTTGCAAAGGAAAAGCTGGAAAATACTGGGGAGGAAGCCCAGCAATTTAATTCTTACAGCAGTACAGGCACAAGTCATCAAGGAACTCTGGTGATTCAGCTGCTCTCTTCCAAGAGCTCTGAAATTAGAAAGTGCTCTTCCCAGAAAGAAGGGAAACTCAAGGGAAAGCCCTGAAAGGACAGTGATAACTTCACTCAGAATTCCCAAGTACCAGATGACAAGCATTCCACACACACTGGGGGATCCCTAACTCCCAGGCACCTCTAGATCCTGCCATGGGCTCTTCCCTCTGACAGTCAGGGGGAGCCCCATAGGCTTTCCTGAGCCTTTGCCCATGAAGCCCTGACTCATTCTCAGGATGCACAGGAACAGGTGTAGTGGTACATACTGCAGATTTACATAGAATATACCAATTTTGAAGCAGTGAAATTCTCTCTTTCCTCTAGAGCACGGTCTCAGTTCAGCAGGAATTCAGAAGCAGTTGCTAACACCGTGACACCAATCCCAACTGTACTGGGAGCCAGTGTCAGTTTAGAATTATACTGGGGTCACCCATATATTCAACAAATTTACAAAATACCATACCTGTACTGGGCTTGAAAGAGTTCCTGCACAAAAGTGCTACTGATGGGAAAGGCTGGGCCCTCAAGCAGCACATCATCCTCCAGTGGTGGCTAAAAGAGAGAACAAACCCTTGAGGCACACCCAGGTGTGGGGGGAGCACCAAGCAGGTGGCTCCAGAACCCCAGTCAAATTTTGCTTTCCTTAGCCAAAACCACTAGAAAAATGCCACAAGCATTTTTAACTACCAAGCACACTCTGCTGCAAGGGGTGGGCCTGCAGGAAGGTGAGGTGGGCAGGGCAGCCCCAGGAAGGGCACAGGGCTCACACCTGACAGGGTCTGGCAGCCCCCAGTAACACCTCCTGGCTATTGCAGAGCCACTCAAACACAACTGCCCGGGAAGCACTCGCCAGGGATTAGTGGAACATTCCCAGGGCAGAAACAAACATTATTTTAACCCAAGCTTTTGCTCCATCTGAACTACTGAAGCTGAAAAGCCAATGGGGAGAACCACTTGAGCAGGAAAGCCTGTGTGCAAAGCTGGACTCCCACAGTGCCCCCAGCAGAATCCCTTACCTTGAGTGGAGGCATGCCACTGGAATTGACCACGTTGTTCAAATCCTCGTGGACTCTGTCGAGCAGCCAGAGCAGGAACTCCTGGGCATCGTGCTGGGCGTTGCCGCGGTACTGCATCGCGTTCTTGGACACGATGTTCTGCAGGGGGAAGAGACAGTGCAGCAACAGCTCATGCAGAGCTGAGGCCACCCCAGCACACCTACCCTGCCTCAGAGCACTGACACTGCTGCCCTCAGGAAAGCTCCTGTTTGCTCCAGCTGAAGCAAAACAACAATTCAGTCTCCAAATGCCCACACACTCTCTGTCTTGCTCATTGCAGTTTTGGTGAGGTCACACATTTCCCAAAACCTTGATGCAGGTGCTCAATGCTAATCTAGGTCTACAGTTCCAGGACTCAGCCAGGACCAGGACAGCTAAATCACAGATGCTTCTACAGTCTGATCATCATCATGCAGGTAGAGCAAAATTACTTCCCATCAGCACCCAGTCAAGCACAGGAGTAGTACAGGCCACCGTGGAATTTTTTCCACAGGGTATCAAGACTGCACTGTGCACAACTCACTCATCCTAAACACTGTCTTCTATTGCCATCCCAGCCAGGGAGGTGCAGCTTTCCCTGGGCACAAGGAACCCAGAGCAGCCAAGAGGGGCAGGGGCAGAGCAGAGGCCAGACAGCACCTGCAGGGCAGGAATGGGTGGGAAGGCTGCAGAGCCCAGGCCCAGCAGGCTGCACATGTGCCTCGTGCCAGAGCTCCTCCACTGCTCTAATCAGAGTTTGAGAAATGAGGTTGGGCTGCTCGCTTTATCCCTCTGAAAATGGGGTCACCAGGGAGGTGGGTGGTGATGAAAGAGGCAGGAAAGGACTGATAAACATATACCCTCTATGCTCTATAATCTGTCCACTGTCTCAAGTCTGCAAAATAATGGGAAACAGAAATAATCTGCTCTCATTACATATGTGCAGGACTTCTGACAGCAGATTTACTGCCCTTGCTATGCAGGCACCAGCACTCCCCAACATAAAATATGTGCACACAGCTTGAGCCATGGGAGTGGTCCCTAGCCAACATTGTGCCACACTGGCGTGACCCCAGAGCCTCTGCTTGGTGTCCAAAGTGACCTTCAGCTTGGGATCCTGCTGCAAATCTTTTCATGGGGGACGGAACTTTGAAGCGGCATGTGGGCACTTGAAGATTAATGGAGACCAAAAAGCCTTCTCTGCTCCTAGCTCCTGCTAAGCTGCACAAAATCCAGCGGCAGAAAAAAAAATGATAAAATATAATCCATAAAATGGATCTAAAAAAGTCTCTTCAGGTACCAGCCTGATACCTCTTGCCCTCCTTCAGCAGAAAGGTGAGCTGAATGCACCCAGACAATGATGCAGGGAAGAATGTAAGGCATACACGTGGAGACCTGCTTTGCAAACATTAACTTTGTTCAAAAAAAACTACACTGAAAACTAAATTTAGCCCTTAAATTACTGAGTCAAGTTTCAAACTGAAAATCAATCACTAACACGTGAAGCTGACTGTAGTCCAGTCCAGTGGTTACCTCACTACAGAACATGCTCCTACAGTAGCACACCTGAGTTCTGACAGCTGTACCCACCCTTCCCAGCCCACCATGCCCAGCTGAGAGCCAGGGGAGCACGTCCCTTACCCCCCCCGAGGGAGGGGAGCTCCAACAGCACTGCAGGTCACAGCAAAGCCACGCTCACTCCTCAGCCAGCTGACCACAGAGAGCCAAGGGAAGGAAGTGCAGAGCCGGCAGCAGCGTCCCCACGCGCGTGGCTCCTCCGTGCCAAGACAGGAACAGTGAGATGGGAGCAGGCCCTGGTGCTCTCCCTCCCACCAGCCAGAGCCAGCAGCCTCACCTGGTGTCCTCTGTCCCAGCCAGCAGGCACTGTCACTGCACTTCAAGGGCCCACCCAGGCACAGCTGATGATAAAAGGCTCCTGGCATTGCTGGCAGGAAACAAATCCAGTAATTCAAGAGAAAAGGGGACATGGAGGGGCTCTGTACAGAAACATAAGGACTTTGGGAATCCAGGCTAGTATTTGTTATTGCCTCTTCCCCAGAGGCACACGCAGTCCAGAGCCTCCCTGGCTTTTGCTGATGTGTGCCCAGAGAGCAGGCAGCCTGTACCAACCCCAAGCACAGGGAACCCAGGCATGCACAGCACTCACGTGCCCTGCTCTGTATCTGTGCCACTGCTCGGCTCAGCAGCATCTCCACGATAATTGCTCTGGTTTCCCCAACACTCTTGCAGCCTGAGTGGACTAAGGATAAAGAGCTGCCTGTGGAGACACATCACAAGACGTTGGAAGTGATTCAGGAAGCACTACAAAATATCAGATGCAACTTCCTCACGAGAGGCTCTGCTAAACAAACACTCCAGCACCAGCAGCGTGCTCCCAGCGCCACTCACAGCTCCTGCCAGCACTGCTACAAGTGGGTCTGTGACTGCTGAAAGCCCTGTGGCTGCTGCTCCAGGGAATGCTGTGTGTGTGCCCTCCTCCCAGCCCGTGCCAGGGGCTGAGGCAGCAACCCCAGCCATGCAGGGTGTGGGGGGAACAATGGACACACAGAACAGTCACTGCTGAGGGACGTGATCAAACCTGACAGAGACAGAGGTGCTGACTCAAACAAACAATTTAACAACTGAGACAAATACCAGGAACTCCTCAGGGCAGGTCCCCAGCCTGATGGGTCAGCACCAAACACAGCCCCACACACCTTGCTGTTCCCTGGTGGGCTGAGGGCAGCAGGCAGAACAGCACAGGGGTCCCCAAGCCCTCAGCAACAGACGGGGCTGTACAGCAGCTGGGGGTGCCCACAGCCCTGTGCTGGGGATGGGGGACTGCAGCCCCTCAGCAGCCAGACTGGCCACTCCTGAACAGCTCCAGAAACGTTTGACAGGCAAAACAGACAAATGAGCAAGAAGCGCATCACGGAGCACCGGCCAGCCAGCACCTCTCCAGATTTACTTTCCAGCCCTTCAGGGAAGTCTGCCCTTCCAGCCCAGCAGAAGGTTTCTTGCCCTTGCCATAACCCTAAACTTCCACCCCTCTTTTGCACATCACTTAAGACAATACCTAGTTTTGGTGGTCCTACAGTAATGCAACAGCAACTGTAACTGGGTTCAGATACAGAGTTAGGAAGCAAATGCTCTAAAAACAGATGAAAACCACCACAGTTACCAACCCCCAGGGGCCGTTAATCCTCTGCCCCTAATCTGGTTCTCCTGTAAGCAGAGCTGGCACATCTGACCAGCTTCAGCCCAGCACAACAGGGTGTTAAGAATGACTCTGGACCAATTCTGGCGCAGCTGGTTCAGCTACGAGGCACCAGGAGTGGGCATGGACTCTGACACTGCCTCCCAACACCTTCCTCGATGCACAGCACCTCCAGCCCTTTCCTCAGCTGAAAGGGCCTTGTGAACCTGGCAGGAGGGGGATGGATCCTCCATTCCACCAGATGTGCATGCAGTGGCAGACACCCTGAGTGAAGTGGCTCCATCCAAAGAGATAAGGGGGAAAAATCAAAATTTCCCATCAATCCCACTTATGTACCCCTAATGCAAGCACCCTACAACCTTATCAGTCCCTGCCTGTCCATGAAGCAGATCTACAGCAAAGACACATCATCATTTTTACCAGGCCACTGAAAGTTTAATAATAATTCATCTACTGCAGCAAAGAGATGCAATAAATAGATCAAAACTGAACTGAACTACTGGCCTCTTCTTTGCTACTATTGTTGTTCCAGATCACAGAGACAACTAGAGGGAAAATGCCAGTCTGCTACTTTCCAGCGTGGCCCTGCTAGGAAGCAACTGTGGAAGGATTCTGCACATGAGCAGATAAAATCAGCTCAGCAGAGACCTGACCCAATGACACACATGAGCAGGAGAGAAAGGCTATTTTTTATCTTCTGTTCAACAGTGAGTTATGCTCAAGCACGTTACTTCACTTGTTCAAGCCCACAGCCACAGTTTTGTGTCTGAGTAAGTTCTACAGCAGACAACCACTTAGCTGAATTGCCCTCTCTGCTCACACACAGACAGCTCTTTCCCCTCTCTGGAGATGTTCCTTTCTGGGGAGACCAGGACCCAGCCAGCAGCACGGTTCAGGCCCCAGGGCTCAGGAAGGGAGCTCCTCCATTCAGGAGCAGAAGAGATCACTGTGGACTTGGCCTTAGCACAGGCATCAAACAGGGAAAGGGAGCTTTGATGACAGGAGGTCTGTCACAGTGTCCAGGGCAGGACAAAACACTCCTCCCTTGCCCTCTGGGCAGCCAGAGGCACCAGGGCTCCAGAGGCAGCACCCATGGGACGTGGCAGCTCCATGTCACAGTCCTGCCCTGTGCAATGCAGAGGGGAATAAGCACAGCCCTTATGAGACTATTCCAGGAAGCAAAGCCATGAGGAGCACTACAGGGAGCAGCACAGCAGCACCAGAGGGATTCTCTAGCACATTTAACAAGCCCAGACAAGAAGCATCATTGCACCAGCCCCTGCCTAACACCTCTCATGCCAGCAGCTGCTCTCACCCTTCCGTGCTGAGCCTGTGAATCCTCATTAAGCCCTTCCTTCAGTGCATAAGGACAGAGTGAAGTTTGCCCAGATGATGCTGTCAGGGCTGCCGAGTGTGCAGGGCCACAGAGGCAGGATGTGGGTGCTGCATTCCCCAGCTGGCACACTCCTCTCCAGGCCCTTCCCAGGAGGGCAGCCCTTGCTGCCAAGAAGCACTGCCAGGAGTCAGTGCTGGCTGCCGGGGAGAATTCACCCTCATGAAGAGCAGAAATCCCAAATTGTTCAGCAAGAACTTGTTTTCCTGCTACACTAGTAGAGCAACTGGTGGGATTGAAAAGAATAAGAGACTGAGGAGCAGGAGAATGCCACAAATGTGAAGCAGCCCAGTAAAGGACTATCAGTATATGCTGGCACAGAGGGCAGACGGGAAGGCTGGGCACAGCAGCCCAAGGAGCTCATCCTCCAGCTGTGCACCTGCACCTCTCCTGCCCTCTCCAGGCTCTGCTTCAGGTCCCACGCTGGACACAGAAACTGAGATGGGGGATCCCATCATTACCACTCTGAGAAGCCTCTCCTTGCACATTATAACAAACACTGCTTCAGTGACACAGCCATATACAAACGAGTTCATCAGCAGTGCTTTGCTCAAACGGCAGGGAGAATGGCTCACTCCAGTGAAGTGTGGCCATTACAAAGCACAGGGCTGCCTGGGAACATGCATCCCCCTCACAGCCTCCACGGGCTGCCAGGCACCACACAGTTCCCATACTTTCACCATGGGTCATTCTGCACAAGCAGCACAGAAATAAAAACCTGGAAGCCCAGAAGACAGAGAACACATTTTGGCAATGATGTACATTTGCCCTGCAGCCTCACAGAGGGTCCTGCCAGCCCCCATGGCCACCTGGCAGTGGAGCAGCAGAGCTGTTCCACACTGGGGTCTCTTCTCCTGCCTCAGCCAACCCTCTGCTCTGCAAAGGAGCACCCACAGCACATTTCTGCTGCCCCCTCCAGCAGAACCCCCTCAGCAAACCACATCCGACCCCTGGACTCTGCTGCTCAGCCTCGGCTCCCCAGCCTCGTGCTGCACTCACTCAGATCAAAGTTTGAAGCATAACACAGAAATCCCCAGAAAGCATTTGGATTTCACAGGTAAGTCAGACAGCTGCCTTAAGGCAACCAGATCTGCTGCAGGAAACCCTTCCCAAGGGGTGTAGGAGTATGTGTAAAGCAATTGTAAGGAAAAATAGGCAAGAAAATAAGCAAAACAAAACAAACCAAATACATGCAATAATGGACTTACATCTTATTGATAATGAACATTAAAAAAAAAAAAAGGTGTAATGTGGCAGGACTGCCAGACCTTTGTGATCCCAGTGAACCACGTTTCTGTGACATCAAGAACCATCAGAAAAATTATGTAGAAAATTTGTAACTTGCTTTTTGTTTCAAGGAGTGTTTCAACGCCAACTCCCAGAGCAGCCCTAGGACAAATCTCCTCGGTATGATGCCACCACTGGAAGCACGTGGACTGAACTGCAATAAGCACTTCAACATCCCATATTACCTAACCCACTCGAAGCCTCTTCAGAGCAACACAGAAAATGAAGCACCAGGAACCAACAGCCAAGCTACCAGAAGGGAAGGGTGAAGGGTCTCACCCTCTTTATTCTTTCATGTCCCTTTCTTCCATCCCTCTGTGCAGAGGGAGGACAGTTTGCTCTCTGCAGAAATATCTTAGGAATAAGCAGTTGACCCTATCCAGAGCAAAAGAACTGATCCTGTGCTAGGCAGAGAGCAAGACAATTAAATACAATGCAGGAGATCACATCTGACACATCACCAGCCCCACGAGCAAGGCACAAGGGCTCTGGTGAGCAGAAGGGCCCGGGGCTGACAGCTCAGTGAGCAGGACCAAAGGCTCCTGACAGACACGCTGCCCCAGCAGCCCCAGTGAGAGCTGCTCTCCCTGCACCTTCACCAGCAGGCAAAGATCTGACCATGTCAACACTTCGAGGAGCTCCTTCATAACCCAGGAGTTCGTGATTAACTCCCAAACAAATGCCCAACACAGCTGGCACATTGCTTGTCCCAAAGTGAGGTATCTGCACCAAATGCATTCCCAAAACACCTTGAAATGAGTTTCAAACAGCTACCTGGAAATCTCACACCAAACAGAAGTTTAAAAATAAATAAATAAAAAAGGAAGCGGCACTTTTAACCCGGCACAATAATCCCTGCTTTACCAACAGGGATTCATGCTGGGTTCAGATCCAGTTCTGACAATCCAGCCCAACTGAGTTATGGTGACTGCTGTATTTGCTGAGCATGCTGCAGGTTGCAGCCAAGGCCATCTTCTTGTAGGACAAGAATGCAACCCCAGCTCTGGCGTGCAAAGGGTCTTGTTAAACATTGGCACGCTTCAGTGGTCAACTGCCTCAGAGCCTCAGAGAAGGCCCCAAAACAGTAAGAGCCTCATCACCCACAGAAGACCCACACTCCACAGAAGGCAGAGGATTTGCATAAGAACATAATTTTTCAAGCCCAATTAGTTTAAATCAAAATCCTTCTCACTGACGACCCCCATCCCCTCCGAGTGCTGCAATACAAAGGGCACTCTGTCCTCCCTGTCTGACACTCCCAGGAACTTTGCAGGCAGGACGGGACAGCTCCCTGCAAAAAAACAAGCCCAAAACCCTGCTTATACAATAGATGTTTGTCACCATTGTCACCCCATCACAAAGGGGAAAGAGGAAGCACAAGCTGCAATATCGGCCCCTGTTATGAAAGCAGCAGCTTTGTTTGGGCAGGAAAACAAAACCCACTGAGCAGTCGGAAGAGAAAGCTTGTTAAAGCAAACAGCAAAGGAGCACAGGACCAGTGGAAAAGTCATCCTCAGCAGAGACACCCAGGAACTACCAGCTCTGCCACGGTGCTCCTGTTCTGTTCCCAAGCCAGGAACCAAACCCTTCTGCTTCCACCTCTCAGTCCAGTCCTTAGAGACCTTTTCCTACCCCTTCAGCCTTCTACAACTTTCCCCTGCTCTGTCAGCACCCCCGACCTCCCCTCTCTGTGCACAAGCTCTCTGCCAGGCTCTGCCCTCAACCTGCAACTACAAGATGAACCATTTATCACAAACCAGTTGTTTGAACTGCATTTTCCTTAGTTTCAGAAACCCATGACATGGGTTATCTCCTGAAGACCAACTTAAAAAGAGAGAAAACACTACCAAGGAAAACCAGCTGAGGGTAAAAAGCATGCCAAAAAATCATCCCTTCAAAGGCCCCTGTCCACAAGGACTCTAAGACATGTTTCTTCGAAAATAATTTCCTCTCTTCCAAGACAGAAGCCTATAGATATAAAAATGAGCAAAAAAATAAGTATCATCCTTTGTCCTAAAATACATTTAGTACCTGCAGAGAAGCATTTAGGAATTAGCAAGTGCCTTTGCCCCGTTACATTCGGTGCCAAAAGAGGAAAAATAGCAAGCAAAACAACACATGGATCTGAAAGCATGCTGAATAAAGGGCCTTTTGCCTATCAAATAAATATTACTGTCAGTGGCTATTACTGTTGGAGGGAAAGCCCAAAATTACTCTGTGAAAACACTTTACACTCTTAAAAACAATTATATCAAGGCAGATCAGGAATGTTCCACCCTCTAAGCAGAACAAGCTGGGGGTATGTTTTCCTTGTTTTGGGGAGAAGCAGCAGTTTCCAGAATGAAAAGACTGACCTTTGCCTTTCTCCAATCTAAGCCCACTGCTTACATTTGTAAATTATGTGCACAAATCTGCTGCTGAGAAAAAGCTTAATTTAAAACTGAATTTAATAGAAAGTTCAGGCAACTTAACTGTCTTTAGAAACGTTAATTTCATATTAAAAGTAATTGACCTCTATAAGGGAACAGCACTTGACACAATGACACAGTCCTGCAGCAGGACCCATGCTGCTGGCACTGTGCAGCGCTGAACTGGATCAACTGGGACCAGATTCCCTCCAGCAAGAGGCTTTTCAAAACCTCCAGGGACCTGGCAGGCAGGAGATGGATGGGCTCCAGCTCCATCCACAAACAGAACAGCGCTGGCTTACCGTCAGCAGTGCCTGCAAACAGCAAAGTTCTGCTCTCAACACCCACGGAACACGGCCTTAATTTAACCCCTGGCCCTGAAGCTCTTCCTCCTGCTGTCGCTCGTACCCCAGCCCTGCTCCTGCAGCCTGCCTGGACAGCAGAGCCTGGCCTGGAAAGAGAGCTGCTCCCCCTTCTATCAGCTCCACTGCCAGAAGACAATCCTGCTTTCACAACCGTTTCTCCTGCTATTACTCAGGAGAAATCCACAATTTCTTCTCCTGCCACACCACCTCAGGAGCAGTGACAGGTCAAGGTGAGTGCCCCGTGGTGCTGCCAAGACTGGACTCAGAGAGTGATCAGCTTTCCAAGCCCTCCCCCATAAAAACCTCTGAAAAGACCAGAGCCACACGTGGTCCTTGTGGCAGGCATCTGAGAGAAGGCAAACAGCCAGGGAATACCCCCCGCAGGACAGGTGGGTGCAGCTGCCTCAAAAGGCACAGGAGAAGCAAAGAGAAGAGAGGGAAGAGGTGCTGGCCATCCAAATGACTGAGGATGCCAAAGGCCACTGCCACCTCAGAGAACCCTCTAGGACATCCCACCACCCAGCAGGCGCCAAGGGAGAGCTGACTTTGGGACCCAGTCTCCACCTGCTGTGCACCCCAACTGAACTGCACACAGAGGGCCCAAGACTGTGCCAACGTTTTACTGTTTTCATGCATTTGAGCATATCCTCTGCAAGTCACTCTGCAAGAAAAACACCCCTAAAAGTGGTAGAAACACTCCCCTCAGTGTCTCTAAGTTGACCGTGTGGAGGGTACCACCCACCCTCTGATTGATTCTCTCACACAGCCAGAGACTCTTCTGTGCTGGGAATAATACTTCTCCCTGTTCCAGGAGGCAAAGCAGGCCTAGGGCACTTTTAAAACAGTTGTGCCTGATTTCATCCAAAGCCACAGCAGGGTGTTTTTACGCCACAGCCCAAGGACCAAGCCCTGTGCTCCAACAGCTCCTGCAGCTCCTGGGGCAGGTGCGAGGCCCGGGCAGGGCAGGGGCTGCTGGATTGAACCAACACCGCAGGGCCAAACACCAGCGAGTCCAAGCAAGAGAGGACAAGCAGGAACTCCCGAAACACACTCCCCAAATCAGCCCCGACTCACGAGTTCTTGGTTAGCAGACTACGAGGCACACTTCTCCACAGCCTCCTCCCTTGCACGCTCACAACTCCCAAACAACAGTTAGTTGCAACTTCTCTAATGGTAGCTCGGTAGAGGAACGAAACAGTAAAATGGGTATTTTCACCGATAAAAACCATCCAGAGCCATCAGCCAGCATCAAACACCATGAGCAAAGAGCACATGGGCATCCCCAGGGCGCTGCCGTGCGTGCCCAGCGCTGTCACTCGAGCACGGTCTGCTGCTCTGCAAGGATGCTGGGAGCAGGAGCAGCACTCCAGGGCCACGGGCACGCGGCTGGCAGAGCCACAGGGCTCTTCCCACGGTGGCTGCTCGGGCCAGCGGCAAGACAGATACCCACCGCGGCTGCTGACCGGGGCAGCCTGCGATGCCGGTGTGATGGCGACGCTTTCGGACCTGCTGTGAGCCACGGCAGCACCGTGTGAGCCCCGAGCCTCGCCACCTCCGCACCGCGGGCACCGGCGGCCTGGCGCTCGCTCCTCCCGCCTCGACGGGACGAGGCCCCGGCTCACCTTGAAGTCGCGGCTGTGCTGCGGGGTGTACTCGAGCGTCCAGAGCGCCCGCACCAGCTGCGCCAGCTGCTCCGTGACCTCGCCGGGCGCGGCCGGCGGCCCGTCGGCGGGGGGCGGCCCGCCGCGGAACTGCTCCAGCGCCAGGAACTCTGCGAAGAGCTCGGTGTTGCTGAGGCACTGCAGGATGGCGTTCATGAAGCAGGTGTTGCCGTGGTTGCGCAGGCCCGCCACGCCGGGCACGGCCTCGGAGCTGCCGGCG
>JAYDZK010000044.1:15884115-15895798 GCA_034509185.1 Euphonia xanthogaster | reverse complement strand
CCCAGTGTCCCTGTCACACAGCCCCTGTCCCCAGCACCCGCAGCGTCCCTGTCACACAGCCCCTGTCCCCAGCACCCGCAGTGTCCCTGTCACACAGCCCCTGTGCCCAGCACCCCCAGTGTCCCTGTCACACAGCCCCTGTCCCCAGCACCCCCAGCACACAGTCCCTGTCACACAGCCCCTGTCACACCGTCCCTGTCACAGCTGCTGTGCACCCAGCGTGCTGGGATGAGGCAAATCTGCCTTACCCCACTTAAGCCCCCACACCCAGAGCCAGAAGTGCCTCCCTTGCTCACACTGCCTGGTTTGTGAAACTTCCCCTGGTGGCTTGTCACCTGTGCCCACCACAGAACAGTCGAGTGGAGGGCTTGACCAGGTGTGGCAGTTTTCATGCCTATATCAAGTGACAGCCACTTCTCAAGAGTCTTTTGCAATATTTATAGGGTAAAGCTTTTTGTCCCCACCATGTAGGCGATGGCCACAAAGGCCACCTGTGCCCCCAATGTCCCACTCCAGCCCAGGTAGCAGGTTTTCTTTCTGGCTTCTCACACATCCTGCTCCTCCCCTGCAGTGTACTGCTACTACAGACTGCATGAGAAGTTTGTGAAGGAGCAGCTGGGCTGCCAGCAGATCTGCAAAGATGCCTGCAGGTAAGTCCTTGCCATAGCCAGAGGTAAAGTGTGCGTGGGAGTTGGGGCTCACGAGTGACACCCTGCCTGTCTCTGCAGCTTCAAGGAGTGGGCGCTCACCACCAGCATTGCTCAGTGGCCATCCATCGTGTCAGAGGTCAGTCCCCACTTGCACTCCACCAGAACAGCAGCCTGGCACAAGGCACTGAGTAACCCCAGAGGCTCAGCACAAAAGCAGGAGGCCCTGGGGTAGTCAGTAGCATTCAGTGATACTACTCCCAGAGACCAGTCTGCAATTTCCAGCTCAGGGCTTCCCCGCCAGGAGTTCATCATTAAACTGAAATTTGTCTCGGGAGATCCCCTTGGGCTCAGCTGGCCTGTCACACACTCAGTTCTGGTATATACTAGCCCAAGGAGATGTAGAGCAGGAGTCCCTTCCCAAGGGTCTCTGCACAAGAGCCTGCAGCTAGAGCAGCGTTTTCTGTCTGTTCTCCAGGACTGGATGCTCCGAGTTCTCTCTTGGGACAAAGGGCAAAAACTCAACAAGAAGCTGAACAAGTAAGTCCCCCTGTGTGTTCCTGCCTTGCACCTCCAGCTCTGATACGATCTCAGCAGCCCTAATGATGGCAATTGGGGAAAAAGCTCCCTTGGAGCAGCCCAGCCCTACTGGTCCAACTGGTTATTTGCATAGTTTTTCAGTACGTTTCATGTTATTGTTTTACTAAACCCTCTGCCTGCCTCCTTCTTCCCCAGGACAGACCTTGCCAACCTCATGGTGTTTTACAAGGACCTGAATGAGAGATTCATTTCGGAGAATCCTGCCAACACAGTGAGTAAGCATGCTGGTCCCTACTCCCAGGAGACACAGCGCTTCCTCCCACACAGCCTGGAAGCTTTCACCTGCCCAGGGGAGTAATCCCACACGGGCAGGGGCAGGAAGCTGATCTCAGATATGCACCTCTGGGCTGGTCCTGCCCTTTCCAGCCCTTATCTTGGGCCACGTCTCTGCCTGTCCAGCCCCGAGCCCTGTGCAGGGGCTGCACAGCAAGCTCAGCTCCAAGCTCCTTCTGAAGCTGAGCCAGAGAGAGCAGCAGCAGAGATGGGCCCGCTGCACTTGGGAGTGCTGAGCGAGCCCTGGGTGCCCCGGCTGCATCTCCCTGCCTGCTCTCATGGCTCCATGGACACGTGCCCCTTGCAGACCCTACCCTTGTGCTCTCTGCTCCTGCAGCTCGTCATTCTTCTGTCCAACTTCGGGGGCCAGCTGGGGCTGTGGATGAGCTGCTCCGTGGTGTGTGTCATCGAGATCGTGGAGGTGTTCTTCATCGACTCGCTGTCCATCGTGCTGCGGCACCAGTGGCACCGGGCCAAGAAGTGGTGGAGCGGCCGCCAGCAGGGCAGGGCAGCCGGGGCCAGCGACGTGGAGAGGCAGGGCCACGAGAACCCCGCGTGCCTCGACGAGGAGCTGCCCACCTTCAGCACGGCCCTGCGCCTGCCGCTGCCCCAGGACAGCCCCCTGCCCAGGACTCCCCCCCCAAACTACAGCACCTTGCGGCTGGGGACGGCCTTCACAGAGCAGCTGCCCGACACGCTGGAGCTCCGCCAGCACTGACACCTGCCACCCACCCATGGGCCCTCAGGTGGGTGCTGGGCCCACGTGCCCGGGGCCAAGGCACTGATCCACACAAGCACTGAAGGGCTGCCAGGTCAGACCCTTGCTCAGGGATTGAGCTGGCAGGCAAAGCTGCCCTGAGCAAAGCTCAGACACAAAAGCCGAGGGCTCGGAGACATTGGGAGCTTCAAGCAACATCAGTTCTCGGGTTAATGATGGCAGGAGATGGCTGGAGCAGGATGTGGTACTAAGCTGGGATGTCTCACCAGGCAAAGGCATGCATTAGCCACCAGCTGCACACACCCCATTGCATGTGGGCAGGAATTGCTCCACAGCAGCAGATTGATGCCACATTGAGCATTAACACTAATTGCTCTCTGCTGTGTGGCTGGACTTGTGGGAAAAACCCCAGGCTGTCAGGAATCCAGGAAGGGCATGACAGGGGCTTGGGTGAAGCACAAGAGAGCATGAAAGGAAAGCTCTCACTTGAATTTTCATTAGAAACCTGATTCCAATGGTGGCCTGAGGAGCTCTTGTGAGATGAAAAGCCAGGACAACCAGAAATGGGCTTGTAGAGCAAGTTGCTACACAGCTGGGGTAGGAAAGCCCGAGTCATCCCCAAAGAATCATCTGAAAGGGCATGAAATCCAATTTGGAGCACAGTAATGAAGTGCATCCTCTGCAAGCTTGTTCCATTCCACATCACTCAGACAGCCCTTAAACATAACTCCCAAGGAGCTCATTAAATTACTTCCCAGAAGCCTCACAGGGAGTTAGCTGGCTGCTGTTTTCCTGCTCAACCCCAGGCAAGGGCTTCCTCCTGCAGCCAGTTCCCCACCTGCCAATGCCTGGAGGAAGTTTTGTCCCACCTGTACCTCATCCACCTTGCCCCCACACACTCCTGTGCACAGAACAATGTCAGCACCCACATTTTACCTCCTGTGCTGCTCCCCCCAGGGCCAGGGGCTGCTGTCTGTGCAGCACAGCCACAAGTGCTCCAGGGGGAGCTGGGGCCTCCCCCGTGCCCCCCAGCCTGCAGCCACTCCCTGCTGCCACAGCCCACTGCTGCCTTCAGCTCCCTGTGGAGATGATGAGCAGAGCCCACCCCACACTGGCTGGGGGGGTCTGTGGGGCCAGAGCCAAGCAGAGCGTGTCAGGGGTGTCTGAGTGGAAGAGTCTCTCCTTTCCTTTCTCTATGACCTTATTTTATAGAGGACAGTGAGAATCCAGAAAGGTTCTTTAATGTGCAATAAAACCTATTTTAACTGAATTATTTAAATATATGATAAACAACAAAAAAATAAAGATATATTTTTGAGTAACTGCTTTGCCCTTTTTTGTTTTTAAATCACCACTGTATGAGTTGGTTCCCTGCAGGCATCCTGAGAGCTGAGAGGAATTGTCTCTGCCTGTCCAGGGGCTGTAGGTTCTCAGCAGGGCCAAGCCTCTCAGGCAGATCCCCAGGCCTCTCAGCAGAGCTGCAGCAGGGGGGTTCTGTGGGACCCAGGTCAGAGCAGGCAGGAAACGTGGGGTGCAAGCAGGAACAGTGAAAAGGCCTTTCACAAAGCAATGTTAACCAGCAAGAGGCCAAAACCACTGGAACTTCAGGTGTCCCCAGACAGCTCTGCACCTGAGCAGTCCCTTGGAGGCCACAGGAAAAGTGGGAAGCAGATCTGCCTCAGCCCCTGGTGCAGCCCTGGGCGAGCCATGGCTCATCCCCATCACCTCTAACAGCACCAAATCCCAGCTCATCATGGCAACCTTGCCCCATGGGCAGCGGTGGCAGAACAGAGCTAGAGCAGAATAGGGCAGCCCAGGGAGCCCCACCTGCCCTTGGTGCTGCAGGCATGAGCTGCCCCCCCTGCAGCAGGGACAGGAGGAACAGCAAAGTGCAGAGCTAAGGAACACCTTGCCACAGACTCCTTCCTTGGCTAAGGAACACCTTGCCACAGACTCCTTCCTTGGCTAAGGAACACCTTGCCACAGACTCCTTCCTTGCCAGCTTGGTGGTGCTGGCACAGGTTTGGCCCCCGTACACCTGACTGAGGACCTGCCCTCCAATGCAGAGGGTCAGCTACCCCAGCTGCCATGGAGCACAGCCTAGAGGGAACATTGGGGGGGGCTCACCTCCCAGGGAAAGCAAGGCAACATCTCAAAGTGGGCCATACCACAGTTCTTCCACTCCACATCTGTACCTGCGTGTGCAGCAGCTCCTGAGACCACAGCTCCCTACAGGGTTTGCTCACATCCACTGCAGGCAGTGCTAAGGAGAGACTGCCCAAGCTCAGCTTGGTACTGAGCTTCTCCCCCTCAGGCTGCTCAAGCACCTCTCCCCAGCCCCGGCAGCCCTCAGAGCTGGGTTATATGAGTGAGTGTTGATCATGCAATCAGTGAGTGCTAATCATGCAATCAGCCCCCTGACAGGAGGGACCCCCCCCAGCCCGGCTCCAGGCACTGGCAGCTGGCACAGATTGGGACGGGTCAGTGTTTCTAAAGCCTCCCCAGAGCAAAACAAAACCTTGCAAAATAAACAGAGTAGTGCCAGCCCTGCACAAAAGCAGGTGTAGGACTGGTCAGAGGTTATACCAAGAACTGCAGTTCCAATAAGGGGAATATCCTTTGATGGGGAACAAGGCTGCTAACCTGTAGTGGTCCAGCAGCAGAAATGTCAGGGCTCTCCCACTGAAAATCCAGGATATGTGTCCTGACAGGTGCTTTTTTTAGAGAACACTTGCTTTAAATTCTTTGGAAAAGCAGGGGTGCTCGGCAGGCACTGTTTGCAGTTACTCTGGGGCAGGTGCAACACCTTCTCTCTGTGTATGAATAACCCTCAAAGGCAGAGAGGCACGGAGCTACAGAAATGGCTTACTTGATCATGAGTTAAACACTGAACTGTGCTGAACTCCTGAGTCACCTCAAGCACAGAAAGCCACCGGGGACAGTCTGAGAATGAGGACTGGCACACGCTAAACATCATAAACCCAAAGTGCCTGAGAAACTCAGCTCGGGGTTTACGGGAACAACAGGCTGTAAAACCCAGGGCTCAGCCCCATGCCCTGCTGCACCGTGCTGGCTCTGGGCTCGGGTGGGAAGCCTGGTCTCCTGCCGTGGGGACAGTGCTCCCAGGAGCCCTGTGGCAGGCACTGGGAGCCCAGCCAGCCCCGCTGGGGGCTCCAGAGCAGGCAGCCCTCACTCACAGCAGCCCCTGCTTGCCTCCCGTCCCTGCGGCACAGCTGCAGCCACAGTGGGCAGCTCTGGGCAGGGATGGCAATGACCCCAGACCCACAGACCCAGAGCTGCAGCTCTGTGGCACCACAGGGCTGCAGGGAGCAGCTGCAGTACCCGAAACCACAGCCAAGGTGCAGGCAGCATGGCAGGGACAGGCTGGGGAGAGGGGAGAGGTGTTGAAACAAACCTGGGGCAGCAGGTGCTGGTGACTCACGGGAAAGGCTGCTGGCACCCGAGACCGGCCCTGGAGGAGAGGAGGCACAGCAGGAGAACCTCGCTCTGCTTCTCCACAGCCACTGCCAGGGGGGAGAAAGCCAGAGGTGATGGAGGGGCTGTGGGGGGAAAGTGGCTGAGGAGGAGGAAAATCCAGGTGCTCAGAGATTTTCTGGATGGCAGGAACCTGCCCGTGTGGGGCTGTCAGCCTAGAGGGGTGACCCCAGCCTCCCTCAGAGTGGAAGGAAGGGGCAGCTGCCCAAAGCTGCTCCCAGCAGATGTGGCCAGGCAGCACCGACAGGGTTAAAAACTGCCCAGGTCCTTTCCAGAGAGGTGACATCTGGGTGACATCCAGTGGTCCACAAACAGGTTTGGGACTTAAATGCCTCATTAATGTAAATGGGGCTGGGCTGGGGAAAGGCATCTCCAGCACATGCCTATGGAAATGGAAAATCCATCCAAGCTCTGAGGCTCTTGTGCTCAAGCCCAGCTCTGGGGAGCCCAAACACAGCTGGGCAGTGTGGATGGCTCAGCTTTACCCCCTCGCCCCCAGGGCAGGGTGAGCCAGCCCCGGAGCAGTTCCCCTCACCACACAGATGGCCTGAGCCACCCCCACCAGCCTGTTCTCAGCACTTTGGAAGCATTTTCCAGCAGCTGGAGCATCCCCAGCCGAGGCCAGGCGGCAGCAGGGCAGCCATGGTGGCACAGCAGCAGCGCCAGGCAGCGTGAGTCAGAGTGTGAGCCGGGCTGCAGCAGCTCCCCCCGGGGACGTGCTGCCACACGGCCCCACACTAATCCCCAGGGCGGCATCTCCCGGGAACAGGACGGGCCCGGGCGTGCGGAGCCCTCGCCAGCTGCCCACACCCCCTGGCACAGCGGGCACTGGGCACGGCTCACGCTGGAACCAGGCTGGGAGGGCAGTGCCCAAGGCAGGAGGGGGAGCAGAACCCCCGGGCCAGCTCGGGCACTGCCATCCCAGCTGGACTGAACCTGCTGTGCCTCCCCAGCCTGGGCAGCGGGGGCCCACACCTGTCCCACCTGGCTGGTCACCCCTCTGTGGGGCACTGGGGACCCTGGGGACCCTGCCCACACCTGTCCCCCCTGGCCGGTCACCCCTGCAGGGCACTGGGGACCCTGGGGACCCTGCCCACACCTGTCCCACCTGGCCGGCCACCCCTCTGTGGGGCACTGGGGTCTGGCTCACACCTGTCCCACCTGGCCGGTCACCCCTGCAGGGCACTGGGGACCCTGGGGACCCTGCCCACACCTGTCCCACCTGGCTGGTCACCCCTGAAGGGCACTGGGGACCCTGGGGACCCTGCTCACACCTGTCCCACCTGGCCGGTCACCCCTCTGTGGGGCACTGGGGACCCTGGGGGCCCGGCCCTGGGGCAGGGGAGGCCCTGGGGCAGTGGTGCTGGAGCAGGGGCTCTCCAGCCCTCCCTGTCCTTGTCCCCCTGGCCCCTGTGGGCAGCCACGGGCCCGATGCTGACCTGCAGCCATGCCTGCTCCCTGGCCTGGCTGTAACACAGCCGGGGGTGTAAACAGGGAAACACACCTGGCCCCAGGGCTGTGGACAGAGTGTTCTGCCTCTGCCCTCTGGAATCTTCAGCCAAGCCTCAGCACTTCCCTGTGACACTCTTGCACTGCCTTGTCCCTCCCAATCTCACACATCTACCTCAGTTTCCCTGGGTGGGAGCTGTACCCTGTCAGGACCTGAGCCCCCCTCGCTGCTGGGTGTGTGCCTGCCAGCCCTGCCAGCCCCCCAGGACCGTGGTGGCACTGTGACCCCAGCAGCCTTGCCATCAGCAGTGTTCCCAAAGCTGTCAGATACAAAGGACAGGAGGGGACACTGTGGGGATGAGTGACAAAAACCCAACCCCAACCTGCAAAGCCCTAAGCGACTGAGCCAGCCAGCCCCATCCAGCTCCAGGTGTGGGGTGTGGGATATGGGGTCACATCTATCTCTTCCACTCATGTGCTTTGTCCAAATGTGTTTCTAGGGATTAAAACCGTGTTCCCTGTGTTTATTGTCCTGCAGCAGAGCACAGCGCCGTCCTGGCGGGATGTGATCACCCAGAGCACAGCCGAGGTGGCAGCCGGCTCCAGCCGGGGTGAATCACCCTGTTGTCACAACCAGCGCCGTCCCTCTGGGTTTTAAGACCTTCTCACCCAAGTTTACATAATGAATCCTGAACGGTACAAGCTGTTCCCCTGGGTACACAGGGGTAATCACTCCTGGGCTTGCTATAAACCAGCTCTGGTCTTGTTATAAAATGTCATCAGTCACAAAATAGTTCACATTTGCCCCAGGACATGGGAGGGGACCATAAAGCACCAGCCCAGGGCACCTTTGCATTGCTGCATCCTGCTGGAGCCAGGCTGGCACTCCCGGCCTGTACCGGGCGGCCTGGGGGCATGCAGAGGACCCGAGCTGCCACATCCCAGGATGCTGGAGTCACAGCAGGAGGCATTCTTTTTCCAATAAACTTGTACAGCGGAAAAGGCAGATGAGTGCAATTAATTCTCTGTCACAATTAGTTACAGAGCTGGTCAGGGGAAACCCCACCAGTGACAAATGATCACAGTGCTGTGCTGAACCAGTGTCATCCGCAGGGGAACCAGGACTCAGTGCCCAGGTCACCGTGCTGAGGCTGAGCAAGCTGGGCCCCAGAGGAGTCTGCCCCATCCCTCTGTCCCTGTGGCCACAGCTGGGCTGGCAGGGCCACACGCAGCAGTGGCCCAGCCCAGCACCTGAGCCTGGCACAGAGCAGCCCTTGCTGTGCTACCGGCCTCTGAGCTGTGCCACCAGCCCCCGAGCTGTGCCATCGGCCCCCAAGCTGTGCCACCAGCCTCTGAGCTGTGCCACCGGCCCCCAAGCTGTGCCAGCAGCTCCTGAGCTGTGCCACCAGCCCCCAAGCTCTGCCATCGGCCACCAAGCTGTGCCACCAGCCACTGAGCTGTGCCACCAGCCACCAAGCTGTGCCACCAGCTCCTGAGCTGTGCCACCGGCCCCCAAGCTGTGCCACCAGCCACTGAGCTGTGCCACCAGCCCCTGAGCTGTGCCACCAGCTCCTGAGCTGTGCCACCAGTCACTGAGCTGTGCCACCAGCCACCAAGCTGTGCCACCAGCCCCTGAGCTGTGCCACCAGCCACTGAGCTGTGCCACCAGCCCCTGAGCTGTGCCACCAGCTCCTGAGCTGTGCCACCAGCCACCAAGCTGTGCCACCAGCCCCCGAGCTGTGCCACCAGCTCCTGAGCTGTGCCACCAGTCACTGAGCTGTGCCACCAGCCCCTGAGCTGTGCCACCAGCCCCCAAGCTCTGCCATCGGCCACCAAGCTGTGCCAGGCCAGCAGGAGCCCGGGGCCCCTTCCCTCCCTCTGCTGTGCCTTGTAAAACAAAACCAGTCTGGGTTTTACAGCCTGATCTTTGTAACGCAAACACAGGCTGTTAACAGGTTTGACACAGCGGCTCCGGCACAGGGTGGCTGTGAGATGCTCACTGTCACTTCATGGGGTTTTACTGGTCACAACGAAATGACTCGACTTCATTTAGTGGCAGCTCGTCTCTGGAAGTGCGCATGAGAGGTGAAGCTGGTAATTACTGCACTGGGTGAGCCTGGGCTGGATGCCCGGCTCCCTGGGCAGGGGCAGGGACAGAGGCAGGGGCAGGGGCAGCCTCCCTTTGTGCCTGCACCAGCGCTGGGTGGGTGACGGTGACAGGGACTGATGGGGACTGATAGGAGCAAGCACATCTGCTCTTCTTCATCTGTACATCCAGACCTAACAGCATCCAGCAAAATTCCAGCCACAGCCACCATCAAAACGGTTTCCTTCCATCAGAGAAACTTAGGAGCAGTTGATATTTTTGAAAGGTGGTGGATCGGGCAGCTGGAGTCACTTTCAGGGCTGATTTTCCCCATGGATCTGGTGTCCCAGCTGTATTTAGCTGCTGTCAGCAGTGCATCATGCCAGCACAACACACCACGGGGGAAACAATGCCTGGGATGCAGGGGAGCTTCCTGTGGCGTCTCAGCTGTATTTTCAGCAGGAGGTTTTTGCTTATGAAATAAACTTCCTCATAAACAATTGAGAGATGATGGAAAGTCAAGCAGCTCAAGGTCATTTGGCTTTGCTGGCTGTGCAGCTGATGTTCCCAACCCTGGAACAAACGCCAGCCGCTCTATTTCCAGGGCTGGAGCTGCCCGAGCTGGTAACTGACATTGTTCTCTGGCAGAGAACACAGCAGGGCAATTACTGTGACAGGACAGAGGCACCCGGCAGGTCCTGGTCCATCCAACCTGTTCATTCCAGCTTCCCTTGGAGATACTTCTCAAACACAATCCTGCATTCCACTCCTGACATAATGGCATGAGCTACGCTTGCGCCAGTTAAAAATAAAAATCCCTTTTGTTCCCAAATAACAGAACACGGGGACATTTGGGAAAGTCTGACCAAGTCCTGATTGAACAAGAATCTGCCATTACCACTCCTAGCAAGAGGCAATCACTCCCCTGTACAATGCTGTGCCCTCAGCAGTGATTTGTGGTTCTGAGGAGGTTTGTACATGTTCACTGTTCTGCTGTGAGGAGCTGACGTCTCCCACTTCGCTCGAGATGCTCAGGATTTCATCCCCAAATGTGTTTGTACAGTGGTGCTGGGCTGAGGGATCCCAGCCCATGGCACACAGCGGGCTGGCCCTGGGCTAGGAGAACACAGAAAATGGGGGGCATGTCTCTCCAGCCTCCCCGAGGGATTAATTATGGGATCAACAGGAGTCAGCGTGCAAGACACATAATATAGAGATTAAGTCATGAAATCACAAAGCACATGCTAATCACCATGAAAATCACCAAGGACAGCTGGGCTGGGAGGGCCCTGGCCCCTCTGAGCTGCTGCCTCCCAGCCCTGAAACAAACAGAAAAGCTGCTCCCATGTTTAGTTCATTCTGTCATTTTATAGAAACAGCGCTCATTTCTCCTGGAAAGAGATCGACAAGGTCCAGATCAGCCCATTGGTGGCACTGAGCTCTGCCCCTTCTGTTTGAAAATCAATATCTTATCTAGTCCCACACTTGTCAGGCTCGGGGTGTTCCAACTCCTGCCAGAGGGTGCCCAGCAGCAGGCAGGGGAGCAAACAGCTGTGAAGGGAGGCTTTTTACAGAAAAAAATAAATTAACGTAGAACCAAAGAATCATTGAGGTTGGAAAAGCCCTCCAAGATCATCGAGTCCAACCATTTCCCCAGCACTGCCTAGGCCACCATTAACCCTTGTCCCCAAGTGCCACATCCACATGGCTTTTAAATCCCTTCAGGGCTCGTGATTCCACTACTGTCCTAGGCAGCCTCTGCCAAGGTTATGAGATTTTATTACTATTTTAAAATAGAAAAAAGATTATAGGATCGTTCTAAAACAGCTTATAAAACTGTTTCAAAACACTAATTCACCTCACCTGCATTTATTTACTGATGTCAAAGGCCTGGCAGCAGGGACAGTTGGCACCAGGGAAGGTAAAGCAGTGAGGTGACAAAGGGGACAAGGGGCAATGGCTTCCCACTGCCAGAGGTCAGGGTTAGATGGGATATTGGAAAGAAATCCTTCCCTGGGAGGGGGGGAAGCCTGGCACAGGGTGCCCAGAGCAGCTGGGGCTGCCCCTGGATCCCTGGCAGTGCCCAGGGCCAGGCTGGATGGGGCTTGGAGCAGCCTGGGACAGGGGAAGGTGTCCCTGCCCTGGCAGGGGTGGCACTGGGTGGGCTTTAAGGTCCCTTCCAACCCAAGCCATGCCAGGATTCTGTGTTTCTAAGGTCCCTTCCCAACCAAGCAATTCCGTGACTCTGTGAGCTTTGTGCCACTGACCCCAGGCTGCGTTTGCCGTGACGGGAGGAGCAGCAGCAGAATCGGGCACCATTCCCTGGGATGTGTTCGGAGGAGATCAAAGCAGCGCTCCAAGGAACCGGGACCAGCGTGGGAGCGCCGCCGGCACAGGAGGGCGGGTCCAGCCGTG
>JAYDZK010000044.1:15853470-15884066 GCA_034509185.1 Euphonia xanthogaster | reverse complement strand
GTCGGCGGGGAGCGCTGCCGGAGCCGCGCGGGCGGCAGGTACGGGGCACCGGGCACGGGGGGGCCGGGACAGGCTGTGCGGGGCGGGTGGTGGCCGGTCCCTTCGCCCGAGACGCTGCCCAGGGATGCCCTGGCATCTCTCAGCGCCCTCGGGCATCCCCGGGCGGCGTCTCGGGCCGCAGGGACCGGCTCGACGGGACTGGCCGTGGTGTCTTTTACACCTGAGGTCACCCGGTCTCTGCCTGGTTTGGCAGCAGCGGGGCAGGTTTTCGTGCTGGGCAGGGATTTGGGGTGTACCCGGCGTGCAGCAAGGGGTAGTAATTCGGATTTAACCTTTATTTACACAGGGGTTTCCTTTAATCTGTCTGATAAAAGAGAATGGGAGCAAACCGCATCTTGGTGGAGTAGTTCAGCGTTTGGTTTGGTGTTGGGAATGTGCCATCTCCCCCAGGATGGTGCTCCCAGAGAGGCAGAGTGCGCCCGCAGCATCCCAGGGGATGCAGCTGCTGGTGTTGGGGGTTTGCTCCTCTGACTGTCCAGGATTCCCGTGGCTCCTTGCCCAAGCAGCAAAGTGAGCTCAGCAATGTGACCTTCCTGGCACATGAGGAGCACGGCTTGTGATTGTCCCAAGAGAGAGGGACACCATGGGAACCACGGGATCCTGGATTGGGTTGAGTTGGAGGGGACCTCCAAGTCCACCTCATTTCACCCCCTGCCCTGGGTAGGACACCTTCCTCTACCTCAGGCAGCTCCAAGCCCTGGGCACCCTGTGCCAGGGCCTCCCCACCCTCCCAATATCCCATCCATCCCTGCCCTCTGGTAGTGGGAAGCTATTCCCCCTTGTCACTCCAGGCCTTGTCCCCAGTCCCTCTCCAGCTCTCCTGGAGCCCCTTCAGGCCCTGGAAGGGCTCTGAGCTCTGCCTGGAGCCTTCCCTTCTCCAGCCCCAGCAGTCCCAGCCCAGCTGCAGAGCAGAGGGGAGCTCAGGGTTAGGCAGGGCAGCGGGAGCAGAGTGCCTGGCACACAGCACGGAGTCAGGGCAGTGCTATCTGAGCTCCAGACTGTAAATCCTCCTGCGTGCTGCACGCCTGCCCGTTGGGCTGGAGACCCAGAGGCGCCTGCGTGGGCTGGAGCGTGGGCGGTGGAGCTGGCGCTGCGTGCCCTGGCCACTGTCCCTGCACGGCACCAGCAGCACAGAGCACCTGCTGGGAGCTCTGACCCCACCTTGGGACAGGCTTTCATTGCTCACTGACACGTGGCTGCTCCACTTTTCAAACTGCCAACCTGTAAACTTGTGAGGTCATAAAAGAAATTCCTCTGATTTGCAAAAACACCACTAGAGAGTAGAGATGTCTCATTTAGGAAAACTAGGCCTTTCCCTCAGGGTTCAGGGGAGATGGCAGAGGAGCAGCTGGTCATCAGAGAGGAGTGACTGGTGTGTCCCAGGAGAGAAAGTGCTGAGCAATCCCAGTGTCATCGGGCCGGTAGTGTCAGCGTGGTTTTGCTGCCCATATCTGACCCTGGAGCTTCCAGGAGTGGGGCGAGTTTTGCTCATGACTTTATTTCCTTCAAGTGGCAATTGCCCTAGGAAAACCCCAGAGGAGATTCAAGAGAGTCAACAGGATCATTTCGTAATGTGGGAGTCTGATGTCACTGTGAGGTGGAGGAGTTTCACCCAGGGTGATGCTGGGATGAGGCAGGGCTGGATCAGCTGCTGGAGACAGGGAGGACACGTCCACAGCAAAGAGAAGCAAAGAGAAACCCCAGTGGGACCAGGAGCAGGTTTCTCTTGGGATGGCTTTGGTCATCACAGGGATGCCCGTGCTGCCAGGAGAGGGGCCATGGCACCCTGTGGTCACACACGGGGTCTCACAGCCCTGGGGTCAGCTCAGATGACCCTGCTGTGACCAGAGCAGCCTGGAGCAGAGCAGGGATGTAAAGCAGTGCTGGCTTCCCAGAGCCACCTGCAAAGGGTTCAGGCTGCTGTCTGTCGAGGGGGTGACCCCTCTGTGCCCCCAGCCCTGCTCAGCTCCTGCTCCACCACTGCTCCTCTTCCTCCCTCCAGAGGGGCTGTGGGAAGGGGACGCAGTGCACGGATGGAGAGTGGGTCCTGACACCCCTCATTTGTCACCTCTCTGCTCAGGTGCAGCCCGCTGATGGGGCAGAGCAGGACCCACCCCAGGCTGGCACCAAACCTGGCACCAACCCTGCCCTGAGCAGCTCTGGGCTGAGCTCTGAGCACTGTGCCAGGGAGGAGTCCCTGAAACAGGGCCTTGGGGCTCACCTGGGGCAGTTTCCAGCTGTCAGCAAGGAAGGGGCCTGTTTGGAAACACTGGAATTAAAGGTAGGAAGAAACCTGTTAAAATGAGAATATACATTGCAAAAAAGTCATCCAGGCATGTTCAAATGCAGCTTTTGCTTCTCGCCGTTTCTTTTATCCCATATAAAAAGGAATAACTTCTCCCAGAACTGGCAGGTTGATGAGTGACCCACAAAGGCTGGCACACCAGTGGGGTCTCCCTGTGGCAGGAGCCAGTGGTTGGTGACAGCAGGGACAGCCGAGGCACGCAGCTGGCCAGCAGCAGCCAGGCAGGATCCTGCCCTGCTCTGGGCAGGGGCTGGAAACTGCAATCCAATCTAAATCTGCTATTGGATTTCTTAAAAGGCAGAAAATATTTCCTCACCTGCCTCGCTGGGCTCCCCAGCTGTAAAGGAGCTGTGAGGACTGGGTTCTGTAAAGCCAAGGCTGCCCTTGCTGTGCCCCAGCAGGGCTGGCTCACTCAGCAGGGCTGGGGCAGCACAGCCTTGGGGCTCACATCCCCCCCAGCCTGGGCAGCTCGGGCAGGCCGAGGTCACTGCCCCCTCTCTGTGTGCCCAAAACCCAGCCAGGCTCGGGTGCAAGGTGTGCTCCCTCCACCAGCAAACCACCCCCAGGCAGCGGCAGGAGGAGCCTCAGTGGCACAAGGTCATGGAGGATGAGATGGTGAGGTTGGGAGTCCAGGGGGTCCAAGTCCCAGGACACGAGTTCCTTGGAGAACAAAATATTTATCTGTAGGAGCACAGCCTGCCCTCAGATCTTGGAGGAAGCAGCTGGGTTTGCTCTTCCCAAAGTCCTCTCCCACAGAGGATCACCTACATCTAACATCACAGCTAATAGGCGTGCAGTGAAAACCATCACCTGTCTTTGTGTCATGGAGCGAGACTTCAAAATATGTTGGGTTTGTACTGTTATCAAACTCTCTGTGTGCTACTCAGGAGAACTTGCAGGTCTGGCCAACAGATCAAGGAATCAGTATCACCTTTTTTATTTTTGAAAAGTATGAAGAACCCACCTCCTTTCACCCCCCAGGGCCCATGCACACCTTTGCTGCCTTCTTTGCTCACCTGCAAGCAATGCTGTGTCACTCTCATTCCTGCCCTGCCGAGTGCTGCTCCTTGGTGAACTATTGCTGCATTATTCCGGCAGTCTTCCTCCCAGGATGGGGCCTATTCCCAGCATTAATCTTTAACTCTGCTCTCCTGCAGCTTAAATCTGACAAATGTTCTGAGTGGCTGCCTCAGGTTCTTTTTGAAATCCTGCCTCGGGATGTTAAGATTTAGTAACACAGATTCTAACCTTAAAACAGCAGGACAAAATGTTCTATTTACTCACAAAATGAATGCCAAGTATGCAGCATCCCTCACCAGAGCAGAGGAGTGGGGGGGCCATCCTGATAATATCTGACAGACAAAGGAATTTGGTGGAGAAAACCAATCTGGTTTCCCTCCTCCAGCAGGCAGCAGCCCTGGAAAGCATTCCTGGCCCTGGGAAAGGTGCTGTTGCTTCCAGCTCCTCTTCTTCTGTCCCTCTGAAAGCTGGATGTGCTCTAATATACTTCTTACTTTGAAGAAAAATTGTCTCAGGCTCTGTGTGGGGTTGAACCCTGAACACTGTGAGCCTGAGCTCTACCCAAGCCAGCTCCTGCCTGTACTGCTTGGTCCATCTAGTGTTGGCTGAGGCTGGGACAGCATTCCAGCTGCATCAGAGTGCACGCAGCATTCCCACTCCCTGAGCAGCCCCTGGGCAGGCATTGCCACACTGCAGGGCCCTGGCCAGGCTCGGGAGGCAGCAGCTATGGCCACGTCCTGCAGGTCACGGTCACTCAGCTCTGGTGGGGCCAGCAAGAGCCCAAAATGTGACAAAAGCATTCGCCACCTTTGGAACTGCCAATCCCAAAGCTCTGCTGTCCTCCCGGGAGGCTGGGTGCCATGCTGCTGCCATGGCATGGCCCTGCAGAACAGCTGAGTCTCTCCTGGGTTACAAACCACGGCCGTGCCATGGCAGTGACTGCCCCGCTCCAGCTGTGCTGACCGTGCCGGGCACCTGGTGTGGCACAGCCCCTGTTCCTCCTGGAGCTGGTTTGATGTCTTTTCTCCTGCTTGCAGGCAGCAGCATGAACCTGAAGAAGTACCTGGTGCGGGCGCTGCATCGCCTGCAGAAGGGCCCTGGTTACACCTACAAGGAGCTGCTGGTCTGGTACTGCGACAACACCAACACCCACGGCCCCAAGCGCATCATCAAGGAGGGGCCCAAGAAGAAATTAATCTGGTTCTTCCTAACGCTGCTCTTTGCATCCCTGGTGTTCTGGCAGTGGGGGATCCTCATCAACACCTACCTCTCCTACAATGTCACCTCATCTCTCTCCATTGGCTTTAAGGCCATGAAGTTCCCCGCAGTCACCATCTGCAACGCCAACCCCTTCAAGTAAGTTTTTCTTCTCCCAGTTTCCCCATGTCTGCCCTAACCTCTCAGAAACACTGCCAGTGTGAGGTACTGAGAACCTCCTCCTGTCTGAGACATCACGTTAGGAGCATCAGTGGAGTCACCAGGTGTTCCTAAAAACAAATAAAGAACAATATGAAGATGAATGGCTCAGGGCCAGAGGAGGGTTCATCTGCCTGCAACTTCTCCTGGGCTTCACAGAATCCCAGAACAGTTTGGGTTGGGAAGGGACCTTTAAGTTCCTCTCATTTCACCCCCTGCCCTGGGCAGGGACAGCTTCCACTATCCCAGCCTGCTCCAAGCCCTTTCCAACCTGGCTTGGGACATTTCTAGGGATCCAGGGGCAGCCACAGCTTCTCTGGGTGCCTGTGCCAGGGCCTGCCCACCCTCATGGGGAACAGTTTCTTCCTAACACAGTTTCTGCACCATATCACTCAATCTAATGAAGGTTTTTACCTCCCTGCAAACTTTCCTCAGCTCATAAAAGAACCAAATTCATCTCACCTTTCCCAGCCAGAATCAGCCTTTCCATCTTTCCCCACAATTTTTTTCCTTCCCCTTCCTTGCTGTGAGCATTCTTCTCATTGCTCATACTCCAGTCACTGAGAGCTGGTCCCACAGTCCTATCTGCCAGGAACCACAGAGACAGAGCTGAGTTGTGATTTCAAAGGAGTCACTGATTTTCATTAGAGTTGCTTTAAGTCTATCATTGTTTTAAATCCATGCAATAGTGTAGCCCAAGGCAAGACGCTCTCAGCCAACACAAGAATTGCTCAGGGGTAGTTTTTCCTCCACTTGAGAGATGTTTTGTGTAAACTGTAGTGAATTACTGGACTAGAACCAACGTGGCCCAGCACTGGTGTGTTCAGCCCTGCAGCACTCCCTGTTTATCCTCCCACTGCCCTTCTGCCCAGCTGCAGCCTGCTGGGACACCAGAGCCCAAGCTGGCTGTGCTCTGATGGAAGCTCCCCGTGTCCTCCAGTAAATGTAGGCAGCACTCTGAGGTGCCCAGGAGGGTCTGAGCCAGCAGCATGGCAGGTGAGCTGCCACGTGTCCCCACACCAGGGCTCTGCTGGTGCCACTGCCTGTCCCGCAGGTACTCGGAGGTGAAGCCCCTGCTGAAGGAGCTGGACAGGCTCATTGAGGCAGCCCTGGAGAGGATCCTGCAGCCCACGCCAGGCAACAGCAGTGACAACGCGTCCCTGGCACTCGACCTGGAGCTCTGGAACCAGATCCCCCTGGTCCTGATCGACGAGCACGACAAAGACAATCCCATCATCCTGGACATCTTTGAGACCAACCAGACTGCTGTGGACAACGGAACTGCCATGGACAGCAGAGCCAGTGTGAGCAGTGACCCTGCTGGGGGCCACCAGCTCTATGGGGGCAATGAAACCATGGACAACGAAACCACTGAGGGGAATCAAACCACTGCTGCACCTGGCCCGGCCAACAGCACGTCTGAAGAGAAGAAGTACAAGCTGGCAGTGAAGCTGGTGAGATGAGAGGGGTCCCACAGTGGCAGCGGGCAGAGATGAGGCATGGGTGCCTCGGCAAGGATGCAGCTGGGAGATCTGTGTCTCCTCCCCACCAGCCCTCACAGCCTCGTGGCCACTCTGCCCTGGGGCTCTGCTCTGCCTGTGCCCAGACCCTGGTGCAGGCTGAGCCCAGGACAGAGCCAGGGCAGGGGTGGTCCCTGCAGGCTCCCAGGCACCTCCACCCCTTCCTGGGTCAGGCACCCAAAATGCCAGGGAGAGGCTGAGGCTGCTGCCCCATCCCTTTCCTGCTGCAGTCTGCAGTGCAGAGGCACAAGGTGGTCCTGGAACCCCTCACCCCTGTTCCCGTGGAGGCTCCAAGGACCCTGCCTGGGCAGACCTCGGAGGATGGGGAAACTCCAGCCTTGAAGAATTGGTCCAAAATTGACATTTTCTGTTAACTTGTGGGGTCACCCTGGGGATAATGTATAACCTGCCCAGCAGGGAATGTCCCTGGGGAAGGACCCTGTAATGACAGCCAGCTGAGTGTGACAGCCAGCTCAGAGTGACAGCCAGCTCAGTGACAGCCAGCTCAGCGACAGCCAGCTCAGTGACAGCTGGCCTGTGACCCTGTCAGGCTGAACCTCTCAGTCCCTGGAGCTGCAGGCAGGGCTGGCATCCAGGCCAGCACATGGGGAGGGGGTGCCCCAGGGCCCTGCTGTCCCCCCAGGCTCAGGCTGCCTGCTCTGTGTCCCCAGTGCAGCCACCAGGGCTCTGGCAACTGCACGTACAGGAACTTCAGCAGCGCGGCGCAGGCGGTGACCGAGTGGTACCTCCTGCAGTCCACCTCCATCCTCTCCAAGGTCCCGCTGCACGAGAGGATCAGGATGGGCTACCAGGCAGAGGACATGATCCTGGCCTGTCTCTACGGGGCTGAACCCTGCAACTACAAGTAGGTGCACGCGAGCTCCCTGCTCCTTTCCGTCCCTGCAGGAACGAACAGCACGCAGGCTCCTTTCTCTTTTCTTCCTCTATCAGCTGCCAGTGAGATTGCTGCTGATTCTCAGCTCTAACGCTTCCCGGTGTTGGGAAGCACAGCTGCTGGGCTGGGCCCACCTTCTGCTTTATGTCACACCCCTTTAGTCCTCCCGAGAGTCACAGTTTTCTGTGTATGATTCCCCCAGGAATTTCACCCAAATCTACCACCCAGACCATGGTAACTGCTACATCTTCAACTGGGGCATGGATGAAGAGGCTCTGAATTCTTCCAACCCCGGGGCCGAGTTCGGTAAGGGAGCGCCCTGGGGAGGAGGGGGCTGGAGGGGCAGATGTGAGGGCTCTGTCTCTTGGTGCCCATTTCTGTCCCTCAGGACAGAATTATGATTCCCCTGTCACTGGAGCACTGCAAGAGGGAACAGAGGCTTTCCAGAAGGGGATGAGCCCCAAAAGGAAAATGTGCCACACAGAAAAAAGTGACTACAGACATGTAGCAGAAGGGCATCCTCTGCATATTTGAAATATCTGAGGCAACACCTGACTGTTCCCAGCTATTGCAGTTCTGGGCATTCACCACCATAAGTGCTCCTCCCCAGGTCAGGCTGCTGTGGCACCCAGACCCTGGCTCTTCCCAAGGAACAGGGAGAAGAAAATAGACTCCCTTCCTTCCCCAAGCCTCACCTTCCCATACAATTCCTGTTGTGAGTGTTTTGTCTGGTGTCCCAGGGCTGAAGCTGATTCTGGACATCAGCCAGCAGGACTACATTCCCTACCTGTCCTCTGCTGCTGGGGCCAGGCTCATGCTGCACCAGCAGAAGAGCTTCCCCTTCCTCAAGGATCAGGGCATCTACGCCATGGCTGGGACAGAAACCTCCATTGGAGTGCTGGTGGTATGTGTGGCATTCCTGGGGAGCAGATTGTCTGAGAATAATGTTATCTGATGGGACCAAAACCAAGTTTGCTTTAAGTCTTGGCTGAACTGGCTCAAACCAAAGCAGACAAGGTACACACCTGTCAGGGGCTGGAGCGCTTTATGGAGGATTTTATGTAACTGTCCTGGCAAAGTGCTTGATTGAGGCTGGGATTCTGGGCTCGGGTCATGGTTGTCTCTTCCTGCAGCATGTCAGAAGGTGCTTTGCCAGCCCCTGAGCAGCCTGGCCTGCCTGGATCCACCCAGGGAAGGGGCTGCAGCCTCCTCAGCTCTGCCACCGCTGACTCTCAGCTTCAGCAAAGCCAGTGGGGAGCACAGAATTCCAGAGCCTCTGGAAAATGGGCACAGGGACCTGTGGAGAAGTGATAAGCCCAGCCTGGTGTTTGGGTTTCTTTCCAGGACGAGCTGGAGCGGATGGGTTATCCCTACAGCGACTGCACCGTGAACGGCTCCGACGTCCCCGTCCAAAACCTCTACAGCCAGTACAACACCTCCTACTCCATACAGGTGAAACACCCTCTAAATCAAACACTCTTCAGGAAAAATCATCAGAGCACTTAGATCTTTGCCTAGCATGCAGGGTACTGGGGAATCATAAAATCATAAAATCTTTCAAGATAATCAAATCCAAGTACCAACACAGCACCAGCACTGATAAACCACGTCCTCAAGGGCCAAATCACATGGTTTCTGGTAACTTCCAGGGAATGTGACTTCACCACTGCCCTGGGCAGCCTGTTCAAATGCTTTGCAACCCTTTCCATGAAAAATTTTTCCTCATATCTGATCTAAGCCCCACGTGGTTCTGTAGGAACTGTCACTGAGGCTCTGGGAAACTTCTGCTGAGACAATGTCAAAGTGACACTTCTCAGGAACCTGTGTCTTATGTACACAAGTGATATTTACCCCTGACAGGAGATGAGTACAAAGGAGTCTCCCTCTGAGCACTCCTGCGATCTTTAGCTTTTTTCTCTTTGGGGGAATTAAGTGATTTTTCACCCCGAAAATGCAGCTGGTTTGTACAGGAAGGGAAACAGCCCTTTGCTTCTTCATCACTCTGAAAATTGGATGAGGAAGTTGAGTGTCAGTAACCCTTGCTTCTGTAGAAAATTAGAGGGCCAACATCAAGCAGAGGTTAATTTGTAACAGGCTGTGCTGGAGAGAGAAGCAGCTCCTGAGGGTGCGATGGGACAATAAGGGAAACACCCAAAACCATGGGGGTGATTCAGAGATGCACCCGGAGATCAGGAGGGCTTTGGGCTGGCAGTGGTTTTGTATTTCTACCTTTATATAATGCAATAACAACTGGACCACTTTAGCCAGCTTTTGAAGATGCTTGTATAAGGTTTAAGCAAACACTTGGGAGGATTGCATGATTCCCTGGAAGTGCAAACGCTGACGGAGTTCTGTGCCCACGTAACGCCACTTCAGAGCCCTCTCAGCAAAACCAGGCTCTTCCATCACTGCCTGGCTGCTCTGCACTCTGTGGACCTTTCCTATCACACAGAAATTCTCTGCTTGTCCTACCCACAACTGTTAAATTTAATTATCTTCTCACAGACTTTGCTATTGCTTTGTGCTGCCTCCCAGAATCCCACTCCAGAATCCCACTCCAGTCTCAGGTGATGAGCTTCACGCCTCACCAAGCTAATGGCAGTGCTGGAGCTGCAGCCACAATCCTCCCCAGGAGAGCAGCACCTACACAGAGATCATTCATATGTCTGCTCTTGATGCTGAAGGATTTGGACATTCATGGCCTTAAAGTGTAAAACCAGCCCTTTGTCAGTGCAGTGTAAAGCCTGGAGAGCACAGCCCTGTCCGTGGTGGAAGAGAACATTTGTGTTCCCTTTTGGAAGCCTGAATGTTACTTCTGTGAAGTCCTAAAATAACTGAGAAATGAGCAGTTTCTTGTTTGAGTGGGAGGGGGTGCTGAGCTCCCTCCACTGCCCACGAGGTCTCACAAGTGGCCTTAAGAGCTCCAGTGCCCAGCAAGGCTGGCAGAGGTTCTGGGCAGGGACGGGCTCTGGCAGCCCCCACTTCCTCTGTGTCCTAGGTTGACTGTATGATGCTTTTATCTTTAATCATCTTGTTCTGTTTATGCTGAATAACAAGTTTTGTGCTTTTAAGACTTGTTTTGAGAGTGAAAAGGGAGAGAAGAAGCGCGCAGTTTGTTTTCAGACACTGCACTCACTTTTCTACATTTTTGTTTTTGGATTGTGTTGTCTGCGGATGGACAGACAGCAGGACAGAGCTTTTTTTTGCTTTTAGTTGGTTTAGCTAGCTGAGGCAAAGAACTTCTTTCCCAAATTTGCCCCGAACCAGGACACTCTGCAGCTTCTTGCCTCTCTGCCTGCAGCCCCAGAGCCCCTGTTCAGTGCAAGAGAGGGGGTTCTGGGGGGCAGGGGGGCTCTGGGAGCCACGGCCATCCCAGCAGCACAGAGCTCCCAGGGCTCAGCCCAGCTCTGAGCATCCCTCTCCCCTCCCCAGGCCTGCCTGCGCTCCTGCTTCCAAACCCACATGGTGGAGATCTGTGGCTGTGGGCACTACCTGTTCCCTTTGCCTGAAGGGGTGAATTACTGCAATAACGAGGATAACCCAGGCTGGGGTAAGAGCTGTGGGGCTTCCTGGGGCCGGGGTCTGCTGCTGTCCCTGCAGCTCCTGCACGGCTGCTCCCTGTGGGACGTGGCCGCCTGGGCCAGTGCTGGGGAGAAGGGGCCACATTTGGTCTTGGCTCTGGGCTGGGAGGGCTCTTGGGCACCAAAGAGAGAGAACACAGGGTATGGCTTCAGGCCTCTGCACCCAAAAATTTTGGAAGCTCTGGCAGGGGCAATGGAGGGTCCAGTGCTCCCCTGGGGTAGCACAGCTCTGTGCTGGCAGAGGCCAGGGCTGTGCCAAAAATACCAATCCTGGGCAAGCTGGTTCTGTAAGAACTGTCTCCAGAAACTGACAGTTTACTTTTAATTTATTAGTAAATTGCCTGAATGTTTTGCTCAAGTTTCTCAAGGAAAGGAAAGTTGAAAGGGAAGATGGCAAATCTGTGCTGAATGGTCATACCTAATATTTATTTTGATAAATGAAACTGATATACCTCAGTAACTGGGTCCTTATCTAAAGAAATACTTTAATTTTGTTTTCACCAAACAGCATATTGCTATTACTCACTGAGATCCAGCATAAAACAGCGTCAGATCTGCATTGACTCCTGCAAAGAAACATGCAAGTGAGTACCTGAGCCTGATCTGGTTGCACTGGAGGTAGAGGGATCCTTCACTTTGACTCCCATCAGTCCTGACTTTCCTAAAAGGGCAGCAAACCCTGCAGGGCTGGTTTGCTGTGTGAGAACTGAAGTTCCAGAGACTTCAGGGGAGGGGAAATCTCCTCACTAATGGTCTCCCTCTTCACTCCAGTGACACGCAGTACAAAATGACCATCTCCATGGCAGACTGGCCATCAGAAGCCTCTGAGGTAACCCCCATTCCTTGGCTTGTAACTGGTGGCTCCTGTTCCCAGGCTCATGGACCCTGGCTGTTGTCAGAGCACCTCTGCTAAGTCCATGTTTTCCACCCTCAGAGCAGCAGCCCCAGGAGGGACCCCCAGAGTGGCTCCTCCCTGCTGGGGCTCTGTCCCAGTGCCAGTGTCAGCCCAAGGCTGAGTCCACCTTCCACACCCTGTGCCCACACAGGACAGGGAAGGAGCGCCCACTGCCCTGCTGAGGCAGAGCTGCCCTGCTCAGCCCCCCAGCGTCCCCCTGCAGCTGCAGAGGGTGCCAGGGCTGCCTGGCACGGGGCACAGCACCCGCAGGGCTCGTGCTCTTCAGGAGCACAGGATGTCTCTACTCTTTCTGAACAGATTTTGTTTTCCTAGGACTGGATTTTCCATATTCTGTCTTATGAAAGGGATATGTCAACAAATGTGACTCTGGACAGGTGAGTGAAAGGAACAGGCACTTTATCTTCTCTGCTGAGCCTGTTAACATCAGCCTGACACGAGCCCTGGCGCGGGGCCAGCGCGCGGGTGCGAACGCGCAGCGAGGCTTTGGGACACACAGAAAGCAGATCCACAGGGCACTTCATGCATGCCCTCTGCTCCCCAGAGCTGCAGACTGGGCCAGTCAAACTCAAACATGCAGCAAAGTAAACTCAGCCTTAAGGACAGTTCCAATGTCATCATGTTTGTCACTCCATACTGATGTCTTGGTGTCTCTCCGTCCCACGGTCAGGCTGGAGCAGGAGCAGAGGTGCAGGACATTGACAGCCAGCTCCTCACTGAGGTGGGTTTTGTTCTTTACAGGAATGGGATCATCAAGCTGAACATTTACTTCCAGGAGTACAACTACCGCACCATCTCAGAGTCAGCTGCCACCACGGTGAGTGCCCATCCCAGCCCTTCTGGCAGGGCAGGCACAGGAGGCAGCCAGCTGGGACGGGCAGGGCTCAGTGCCCCAGGGGACAGTCTGTCACGTTCCTCGAGGCTGCTTTTTGGCACACCTGCTGAAATGAAGTGGATGAAGCCACCTCTGCCTGGTGGCTCAGAGCCCTCAATTCCTTCCCCCACTCAACCTCCCGTTCCTGTCCCAGCCCTGCAGGGCAACACCAGCACAGGAGGGGCCCCAGCAGGCAGGTCCCAGGTGCAGGGGCATTGCCCACATCAGCCCTGGCACGCAGGCCATGCATCGGGGTGGGGCACATCTGGGGGGCTCACTCCCCTCTCCCCCCACAGATCGTTTGGCTGCTGTCGAGCCTGGGAGGCCAGTTTGGGTTCTGGATGGGGGGCTCGGTGCTGTGCCTCATTGAGTTTGGGGAGATCATCATCGACTCGCTGTGGATCACCATCATCAACGTGATCAGCTGGTGCAAGGCCCTGCAGCAGCGGCGGGCGCGGGCGCGCTACCCGGACGCGCCGCCCACGGTGTCGGAGCTGGTGGAGGCTCACACCAACCTGGGCTTCCAGCACGAGGCCGTGGGGGCCGTGCCCAGGGCCCGGGCACTGCCCCCCGAGCCCGGCACGCCCCCGCCCAACTACGACTCCCTGCGTGTGCAGCCCCGGGACGCGCTGGGCACCAAGTGAGCAGAGGGTGCTGCCAGCCCCCGCCGGGCTGGGCCACTTGCTGGGCAGCCGCCTGTCTGCCCATGTTCAGAGGGCATTGAGAGCCCAACTGCCCTCTGCTATGACTGATCGCTGGGAGGAAGCTCTGCCTAATAAACCCTGAAATAAACTTCACACAGTCAGGCTTTGGCTTTAGTGTGGAGGGCTTGTGTACATCAGTATTGCTGTAAAATCATGTCACTGTTTCTTGCCACCAAGGGGGTGGGAGGCAATTCCCAGTGAGCAGAGCAGGGTGGTGGCAGGGAGAGGACAGGATGTCCTGACAGTGGATGCAAGGCCGTGGCCTGGAAGACCACAGAACCCTGGAAGAGTTTGTGTTGGAAGGGACCTTAAAGACTGTCTCACCCTACCCCCTTCTCCAGCGTTCCTGGCTGCAGGGACGTGGCACAGCGTGTGCCACAGCTGCACCATACCATGGAGCAGAGCCTTGGGATGGGACCAAAGCTACTTCTGACCTCTGAGGCTGCAGAATTTCCATTCCCAAAAAACTACAATGGAAACTGAACTCTCCCTTCACTGCTGGAGCCCCTGGGTGCCCTGTTGTGCTGCTGCCCAGAGTTTGTACCACTCACGGTGCAGGTGGGCACAGCTGCTGGTCTGCGCCAAGAACACAACTCCACAGAGACTCGGGTGGGAGGAAGCACCAGCCTGTTCAATTATCATTCTTGCAACAATAAAAAGTTGATTTAAAAGTTGCCTTTAGCTTCTCTGCTGGCAGTGGGGGCAGTGCAGGGCTGGCAGAGGTTGATGGCAGTGGCTTGCAAGGAGAGCACAGGGTGCTCACCCTGACAGGAGGGCAGCCAGGGCCTTTGTGGTCCCTGTGGGGCTGAGCTGAGTGGGGCAGTGAGCTCATCTGTCCCCAGCTGGCTACGGCCCTCAGGAGCTTTCCCAGGAACCCATCACAAGCCACGGGGACTGGCCTTACTGAAGTACCTCTGCAAAAGTTCAAGAGGAAGCACAATCCTGTGGTTAAACCTTGTACCAGAACACGCTGTTCTGGGCGCGGCGCCCGGCGCGGGGTGCCCGGGGACAGGGGGCTCCAGGATCCCTCTGCACAGCAGGCTCCCCGAGCACAGGGTGCTCTGCTGCAGAGCTGAGGGGCAGAGCGTGCCCAGCGTCCCTCCAGCCCCTTGGCAGTGCTGGAAATGGTGGGGCCAGCTGCTGCTGACCACCAGCACAGGACAGAGGAGCTAGGGGATGATTTGACAGCTGAGGTGCCACCAGCACAGCTGACTCTGCCCCACACAACAGAATTCTGTGATCAAAATTCACTGAATCCAGATTCAGGGAGTACCTCCTCCACGTTCCCACACTCTGCCCCAGCCCTTTCTCCCCCAGCTGGTTCTCATTTGAAGGAAGAAGGACCAACAGCCCCCAAACACACTGCTCTGTACAGAACCACCCCACCCAGGCAGAGCCTGAGCTCGGCGAGCCCCTGGACCCACCAGAGTGCCAACAGGGCACATGACAGCAAGAACATCTGCAAAGACAGAGGAACCCAGCCCTTACAAGCTGTCCTAGACTTTTCCTGTCTCCTGGAAGGACCATTTGCATCTCTGGGCACCACAAACACACAAGCACAGCCTCCTTTCCCACAGGAGAGCTCCTGTAAAGTGATGGCCCTTGATCCCATATCACAGCTGAGTGGGAAGCAAGGACCTGACGCCCTCCCCTCCTCAATCAGTGCTCACTGTATGCAGTGCCATCCTTGGCAAAGGCCTCCAAAGGATAAAACAGTGAAAACCAGAGCGCATTTCTTAGAACACAGGGAATGCTGAGAGCAAGAACCTGGGCATCTCCTCTCACACTCTCACCAACAGGTCCCTGGGATGGGCAGCAGGTCCCAGACTGCTCACCCTGTCCTCATGACTTCAGCCCCAGCTGGCTGCCAGCCCAGGCCAGCAGCAGCAGACAGGGAACAGCCCCAAAACCCTCCCCAGCAGCACTGAGGCAGGGGAAGGGTGGGAGAGGCACAGCAGGTGAGCTTCACCCTCCTGACAGCAGAGGTGAAGGGAACAGAGTGTTCTCTGCAGGACAGGGACAGCTCAGCATTCCAGTCACAGCTGGCTCATAGAGGTGCCTGACATCTCATAAAAGTGGGAAGTGTCTCCAGTGCTTGGCTCCAGCTCTGTCCCAGCCCTGCTCTCCCCAGCTGGACTCAGAGCAGCCTGAGCTCAGCTGAGCAAAGGGATTTGCAGCTGCAGCAGCAGGGCAGGGGCTTGAGTGCTTGAGACTCAGCTGCCAGCCCAGTCCCTGTGCTCTGCCTCTGCCTCGCTGTCTCCCAGGAGAGCACACCAAGGTTAGACCAGCTGTTTCACAAAAATCTACATAACAAATGGTAATGAATTCTACAAGGAAGCACCACTTTCCTTAAATTCCTTACAAACTTCATGGCTTTCAGTTGAATAGTGAAATTGCACCAGGAACAACCTACAAAGCTGGTTCTATTCTCAGGGCTGAGCTTTATCAAGCCTCAGCTGTCAGCTGAAGAGACCCTTCCTGACCCTGCGTTTACAACAGCCCTGAGCAGTGGCCACTGCCTACAGGCAGCCCCTTCTGTGCTGCATCTACCCCATCACCTCAGACACAGAATAAATTCTCTGAAAAAGCTGCCACAAAGCATGAACTGTTCTGCACCTGGCAGAACGTTTCCAGCACTCCTCAACCTACCCAGGGTCATCCAGAGGTTTTGGGAAATCTGGCCACAGGACATCTTTCCTTATTTCTAAAGATGGAAGAATGGAACAAGCTTTTTCTAGACAAAGACATTTATTAAAAGTTAGTCTGAAATAAATTCCCCTAGTCCCCAGAGATCTTTTCACTGTCCTTGCAGAAATGAAAGCCAGTCTGAGGAGATGAGTCCTTGAGCAGGGGCCAGGGGCAGGGAGGGCACAGCTGGCACTCCAGGCCCCTCCTGGCAGGGCAGGCAGGGCAGGGAGGGCCCAGCTAAGCCTCCAGCCCCCTGATGGCCGCGATGGCAGCGGCCACCCGGCGGGGCAGGCTCTTGGCAGCCCGGTGAAACTCCTCTGGCTTGGCCTTCAGCAGAGTCACGATGCTCTGCAGCGTCCGCGAGGGCTGCAGGCCCAGGGCATCCATCACGTTTATGAGATAATCTGCAACATTAAGGAAAAATTAGTATTTAGCTTGTAATAGACACTGTGAAATGAAAGATATCCTTGTTGTTGGTGACAGAGGGAATCCTGTCACGGAGAGCTCCCACCCACACAGGCAGCACCCAGGCAGGAGCCCCGTGTGCTGACAGAGCAGCCGTGGGCAGGCTGAGCTGTGCCCAGGAGCTCACCGATGTCTGTGGCCAGCTGCTTGGTGGAGTGAGGTGTGAGCTGTGGGATCTGCAGGATGACCTCGCAGTAGCTCTGCATGGTGGCCCTGGCGATGGAGCCCAGCCAGTAGTCAGCCACGTTGTCCAGCTCGGGCAGCTCATCTCCTGCACACACAGTCCTGTTAGCCAGTACACCTGACCCGCCCTGGGTTTGTACAGCACTCAATCCTAACTGGTTAATAACATCTGAACAGCTAATTAATAACTGCTTAATGACATCTGAACCGCTCCTTCCACAGGACATCCAGGTAGTCAGAGTTTATCAGCCAGTTCTGGAGTAATCTAAGCAGTCATGTACTCTCCCTGCACTGCACACCACTGACATGAGCTGCAGACCCAAAACACTCCCTGGGTTACCCTCCAGGTAAGTCACTTCCAAAGGGCTGATGGGTGAGCAGCTGGGATGGAGCACTGCCCAGAACCTCCTACAGGATCCTCTTCCAGGAGCAGTTTGCAAAGAACAGCAGTGACAAGGATTCACAAGAGATTTTTTCCAGCCCTAAAGGCAGTCTGTGTTCATCAGTGTTCTGAAAATTATCGAGGCATTACAACATGTAAATGCTTCAAGGTGACATAATAGTAATGCAAAGGCCTGAACTAAAGAGTGTGTTTTTGGAAGGTTCCAGGAAGACTGTAAATACCAAGCTCTATGCTTTCTTCACTGTCTGTGGAAATAATAACACTATAAAGAGACTAAGCCCAGCACACCAGGTACACTGCCAAGCTGCAGGGAAAGGCATTAGGTGGCTACTGCTGTTACCTGCAGCAGGATTAGTGACACAGCAGCCCCCTGAAGCAGGAGCCAAAACCCAGCAGAACTCTTCAGACCCCAAACCACCATTTTAGTGAAGACCAAACTCACACAGACCAAGCCAAAGCTTCCAGTTTGAATGAAACAAAAACAAGTTTTACTCATTCTTTAGAGGCTCTTCCTGGGTTTTACCAAAGGATTCTTGGAAGAAACAATGTGATAGGAAAGGATCTCCAATGGTTTTGGTTTTGTCACTGTATTACATCCCACCCATGTGATGTCAGGATGGGAAAGCTTTCCCCAGACACCCAAGCCTCTGGTCTCACCCTACCTTGCTCTGGGGGGTATGGCAGTTTTCCAGCACGCAGTGCCAGTTCCAAAGCAGAATCCTCTTGAGTGACAAATGGCTCAAGGTGCAGAGGAAGAGACATAATGTATTGCCCAATCTAGAATAAAAGCACCAAAAGCTGACTCACTGAACAAATGCAAGGCAAGTCCTTTACTACACAAAAGGTCACCCGCAGTAAATACACCTGAAAGCAGAGAGCTGAGCCTGACAGCCACTCACTCACCTACAAATTGGCTCTTGTGCATCACTAGACTTGGTACAAGAAACAGTTTTTCACAAGGTCAGAGAAGCAGTCACTGAAACACTCATGGTAAAAAAGACCTGTACAAAGAACTGCTACTCCAAGCAAATCTTTGCCCTCTGGAGTGTTCCCAGCAATTTGCTTTCTAGAGCAGAAAGAGAGCTGAGTTCTCTTACATTGCTGATATATTCCAGAGGGGTCAGGCTGAAGTTTGGCAGGTCATCTGTCAGGGTCTCACCAAGGCCACCAGAACTCCAGCCCTGTAAGGCAGGAAGTGCAGGATGAATCGATGACCTCCCAGAGCACGAAGCCTGTCAGCATTTCAGAAAGGGGTGACCCAACAACATGAACTGTGACTATCCAAGGGATTCTAGGAAGCACAACACAGATGGTGGGAAAACTGTTCACCACGTTATCCCTCAGGCCCAAAACACCCACTCTTTTTCTGCCCAGCTCCCTGTGGGAAACATGCTCACATGGGTCAGAAAAGCAACACCTCAAGCAAACAGCAGAGCCTTCAAACACCTGTGCTGCAGAGGCTGTGGGTGAGGGAAGGGAAACCGTTCCACTGCCTGCAGCACCGGAGAGAACAGCTCTGAGCAGGAGACAGCGAAGCACCGCTGACCCAAGGGATCCCCCAGGCAGCCCCTGCCTGCTGAGCCCAGCCCGAGTGCCCACCTCCATGCTGGGGAGCAGCAGCAGCTGCTGCTTGATGCGCAGGAACACGGAGTCGAAGGCCAGCTGGTGGGAGAGCTGGTTCAGGCGCGCCAGGGCCGCTCGCGACGGCGACAGCAGGCTCAGGGCACTGGTGCCTTTCTCCTGCCACACACAGAGGAACATTCACCCACGCCAGCCGCTGCAGCAGCCACACAGGGGCTGTGCTAACATGCTGCCAGGGGCTTCAGGAGGCCATCCCTGTGCAGCAGAGCTTTCCTCCGTGATGGCACAGCCTGTTTCTTTTGGAATGACCTATTCCAAGCAGTTATTCAGGACTGAAACTGCCTCTGCTCCCTGAACTGCAGGACAAGGAATCAGCATCACAGTCCACCCTCCCCAGGCTCTGGCACATGCTGGATACTGAGAAGCTTGCAGAGAAGGTGGCAAAACTGCCTTTTACTCAAAGGGCACAACTGATACCCTGCATGGAATTAAGTTCTACCTGAAGAGTACCTGTGGAACTGGACAATTCAGTCAAGGTTTAAAGTCAGACACATGACACTGAAGGTGGAACCACAAAAGTTGCAGATAAACCAAGCGCAGAAGAAATCAAAACATTTTGAGGAAATAAAACACATAACCTTGAATCCACTACTCCATGTGACCAATGATGGCAAACATAACTTAGATCCACGAGAAGATAACGAAAGCCATTCTACCCTGTTCACAGATCCATGCATGAATGATCCTGCAAAACTCTGTCTCAGACTGGACAGGGCAGCAGAGCCTATGAGGCAGAGAAAGCCTCAGAAGGTGGTGGTTGGGCTCCAGGATTTGAGATGGCTCCAACACAACCTTCCCAATGCTCAGTGTGATAAAATCTCCCTCACCTGAGCTGATAAGGGCTTGTTCACAAAACAGAGCCAGGATCTGGGGAGAGATGGAATGAGTCCAGACTCCCTGGGTTTGGACATTTCATCTCTCTGCAGATCAGTGTCTCTGCAGAACACAGCCCATGGAAAGGCTGCAGCCCAGCATGAAAAGCCATTAGACTGGAGGGGGAACCCAGGTGTCATCTACCCAATATGGGCCCAAGAGCACACGGTAACAGAGGCAGGCTCCCCAGGCACCAGGGCTACCTTCAGAGTGTAAAGTGTTTCCATAAGGCTGGCATACTCGGATGGATTCTCCTTCAAGAGATAATTGTATTCCTGCCAGGGATTTTTTATGGAGCTCTTCTTTTCTGCAGAACTGGTGTCCTGAAAGCCAGAAAAACTGCAAGGGCTGTAGGAGTCTGAGAGATACTTCCCAGCAGTTGACAAAATCCTGAAAACAAGTACACAGAAGTCACCAGCAGAACCCTCTGGACTCAGCAGTCCTGTCCTCATGCTGGCCCAGGGACAAGCACTGCCCTTGAGTGACTTCAAGGGAGAGCATTCACTGACAGAGAACTGCAGCCAGTCTTCTCACCCTCTCATCCAGTGTGCAGCTCACCAGCTGTGCAGCAGTGCTGGGAGGACAGGGGGGTTTGTGCCCTGGGAACACGAGGGCAGAGGGGCCCCAGTGAGCACTGCAGGCTGGGCTCTTCCCCACTCACCCCGAGCACTTCAAGGAACCACAGCCTGGGCAGTGCACTGCTTACAACAAGGAGCAGCAAGATCCATGTGCTGCCTGTGCCTTCACTCCTCGGGTTACAGGGAACCCATCAGGTCAGGCACACCTACACACTGCAGCACGTGATTCATGCCCCATGTCACAAGGATCTTGCCAATTTGATCTGGTGGAAAATTCCTTCCTGACCCCCATCTGGCAGCCCACTGGTGGCCAGCCAGGAATCCAAGGAAAAGGATTCCTGGGACTGCCTCAGGGAACATGACTGAGCAGAACAGTCTGTGCCCCATCTCTGACATGTCAAAGCAAGGGGAAGGGGAATCAGTGGTGCCTCTCCCTCCATGGTCTATGCAACCAAAGCATGGACCATGGGGTTTGTTTTCTTCCAACCTGGTCCCTGCACTGGCAGCTCTGAATTAAGGCCACCAGTGCTCACCTGTTGGCCAGCTGCTGCTCAAAGTCTCCACACTGATGAAGGAGTTCACCACAGATGGAAATTATCCTGGGAAAGAACAAGACAAAAACACACTGTGAGATTTGAGGCAGATAATGCCAGACTCCCCTCAGAGAACCCATCTCAGACTCATGTCAAGTAATTATGAAAAGCCATAACCAAACCACAGCCCACACATCAGTCAAGAGTCAATCGGGTGATTAACTCTGCATCCACTTGGGAACACTGATTTTTTTTGCCCAGTGGCCTCATCCATATGCTACTTCTTGTCATCATGGGGAAGGCCAGCTCAGTGTCACTGGGAAAAACTCTAAGAGCTGCTAATATTACAAGTGACATGAGATGCAGCCTTGCTCCAGGCAGGGAGGGGAGCCCCAAAGCCCTCCCTGTGCCAGGAGCAACCTGAAACCCATGACTGACACTGGTGCTCCCAGCAGCACAGTGAGCTCAGCCCTGTGCTCTGCACTGAGAACTTGTGTAAACTGACCCCAAGTAGTTCCCTTTCAGCTTTGATGCAAAAATCAGCTCTGAGCCAGACAAACAAACCCAAACCCTTTACCGGACAGAGTTCTGGAATGCAGTCCAGTCCTCCTGGAACGGGGAATCTGCCAGGACATCATCCAGTTTACATTTCTTTCGTATAGACTGCAGTGTGTTTGTGAAGTCAGATGTGTACCTGCAGTGAGAAAAGGAGCAGAGGGAAGCACCAGCATAGGAGAACAGGCTGGAGAGCAGCACGAAGACACGTCCTGTGATTTGCTCAGTCAGTCCTCTGCAAGGCTCAGAAAGAACCAGAACAAGAACCAGAAACACTAAAAGCAGTCCAGAAGAGACACTCTGGTTCCACTCCAAACAGGTGGATGCGAAGAACTGATCAGCCACAGCCACTCCAGCCCAGACCAGAAAACAGGGAGCACAAAAGATGCTGTGTGGCTGCCTCAGCTTGCTGCCTGTGGATTACCAAGAGCCCTCCCTGCCCATGAGAAGGAAGGAGTAAGATATTTTAGTTACCACTACATTGGCCATCTCCTAGGAAAGACCAGGAAAACTTTATACGGCTCCTGGACTCCAACATCACTTGGCCCTTACTCCAGGAACATGGTGACAACAATCTCATGAATTTGTTTTCTCAGCTACTCCCCAGATGAGAACACGGATAAAGAGAAGAACATTCTGTTTTCCACCCAACCCCATTTTCTTTTTAATAATGCCCATAAGCTGGAGGCAGGTACATTGCTCTCTAATTGCCTATAAAGAAGGTGAGATCAGAGACTTGTGCTTTCCTCTTCCCCCTTCCCAAAGGGCAGCAATACCTGATTCATACCTTGTGAGCAGCTCTTTCAGTATCACGAAGGAATAAGGAGTCAATCAGTGTAGGAATAAGAAAGTGATACTTTAAGACAAGAACTAAGAGTGAACCTCACTCTGTGGGGTATCTCAGACTTACAGCAGATCCTGAATGTGAGGTCACTTGTCCCAGTGACTGTGTATTCATAGAATCAGTATGGCTGGAGAAGACCTCCAAGATGATCAAGTTCAACCTCCAGACTTATTTCCCCACGGAGATCTACTTTCATCAGCCTAATCTGGCTTATTTTGTTTTGGGAAACATTTTCCCCTTCAAAAGTATTTATTAAAAATGAAAACTCTCCCCAGCCAGAATCGGAAACAGCTGGCAAGCCTTTGATTTAGCCATAAAATCTTGCCTTTTTCCTCTAGAAAACAGCCTGTGCTCAAATGAAGCAGCGAGGGGGATACTGATGACTCATGGTACAGTCAGAGACACTTTCTGCTCTCAGCCATTTTCCATAAACTACAAAGTCCTTGGCCACCAAGTGCACGCTCGGGATGAATGGAGCAGTAGCTAAAGGCACCTTACTTGGAGAAGAGGGCCTTGAGGGCCTTGAGCAGCCCACACACCCCCAGGCCATCCGTGAGCTTGGCGCAGCTGTCGATGGCTCCGGCCGCCAGCGTGAAGAGTTTGCTGACTGAGTGGTTCAGCTCCTGGACACAATCAATCACTTCCCAATGCTCCTAAATAACAGCAGGAACAACAAAGCTGAGCCTGGCTCTTCTTCCAGGCAATACAGAAAACACACCTTGTGTACCAGAGTGTTCTCTGGTATCCTCCTTTCCTGTGAAACTCCCGAGGCAGAACCATGCTGGTGCTCCCACCCTCCTGCCCATGGACTGTAACAACAGCCAGGCTGCCAAACCCTGTGCTCCCCAGGTCCTCAAGCAAAAACAGTCTGCCAGCAGCAGAATCTTCTGCAAATGAAAGGAAACATAACCAAAAAGGAGAGGGGTAAAGAGAGCAGTAACTGTGACGAAGACGCCAGTGTTCAGTGGAAGCTTCAGCCTCTCCCAGGACAGCTGAGCAAAGACTGGCACATTACCAAGGGCACTGCACTGATCTGGATGAGGAGATTCTCTTCTTCCAGGTCTCCGTACTCGAGCTGATAGGGCTTGTAGGGAGCATACACCACTTCCACGAGCTCCATCACTTTCACCAGGTTCTGCTCCTCTACAAAGAATCACATGTTTAGTCTACAAAGAGATGAATATGCTACTAAAAGCCTCATTTCAAGCTACTAAAGCATGCTGCCTGCACAGGCTTGGAATGCTGCCCAACAGCTTCAACCTCAACTACACAGATTGGGTTTTTTTTATTTTTTTAGAAACAAGATTATTATCTCTACCTGCTTCCTAAAACCAAGATGTTCTACCTCAACAAGTGTCTCAAGAAAATTAGCACTCACTGACCCAAAACAGCCTGGGTGACAAAAATCTATCAAACATTCCAACCTACAGCAGAAGAATTGAAACCATCTGAGAAGTGAAACACATTACTCCCACGGCATCAACCAGGGGCAATCCTCATTTATCATAAAGCCTAGTTCACACTTAAAATAATTGACACTAATTCAATGCATTCAGCACTACTGTGCCAGCGTTCATCACCCAGAGCTGAACGTGAAGCACAAACTCAGCCTCTCAGTGCCATGCCTGAGCAGGGAGCAAACACAAAGCAGGGCTGAATGATTACTGCCCAAATCAGAGCTGGACACCAGCTGCTCTCACAAAGCTCTGCCCAACTCAAACCTGCAGCAAACCAAAATGACTTTGAATCCTGGCTATCAGAAAAGACTTTCACACCCTGAGGACAGGAGGGCAATGGAGCAGTCTGTGCAAAGCCAGCACTGCCTCTGTGCTTGGACACTTTCGAGACCAGCCCGAACAGCATCCCAAGCACCAGCCTGACCTCACAGCAGATCCTGCCTGGAGCAGGAGACTGGACCAGATCATCTTCCAAGGTCCCTTCCAAACTGAATTATCCTGTGAATCACAGCTGAGCCCTCCCCTCACACACACACGCAGGAACTGGTTTGAGTCTCCTCAGCTGAGTCACCTGGCCTTTCCATTCTTGAGATATTTCTTTTCTCAAACGTCTTACCTCACACTAAAAGAGATAGAATTAGAGGCTTTGGGTGTTTTTTTAAACACATTCAGACAACAGTTCAACAGTAGTCTTCCCATTCCATCATCTTCTACAATCTGGCATTTTTTTCCCCAAGTCCTTTTTACTAATTTCTATAATGAACCACAAATTAAGCTAGAAAATGACTGATGTGTATGCAGCCAGCCTGACAACAGACACAGTCACACTCCCTGACATTGCCCAGCAATCATAATTTACAGGATCAAGAAAGAATCTGGGTTTAAACAGCTCAAGACAATGTTATGAGGAACCAAACACAGGAAGCACAGCACCAGAAATGCTCCATTAGCCTTAATTTTGGATTTTCCCACAGCCAGTCTTTGAAGCAGCCCCACCAAATTCATAAGGGTCTATAAATAGCCAACAGCTCCAGTCAGGTGTAAACTTGTGCAAACAGCACCTCACTGCTGTGTGGTTTGCAGGAATCACTCAGCACTCATGATCAAAAAGACAAATGTCCCAGGGAGGGGAAACCACAGGGCAGATTTGGAAACAAACACTGAAGATGCTGCTGGGAAAAAAACTACCAGCAGTTCAGAAAGAACACTGGGCATTGTCACTTGATTAAACCCTAAGCCAGTAGCAACAGAAAAACTACAAAAACAAATACAAGTATCCAATGGATGCAGCCTTCAAGCAGGTTTTCTCTTGTTTAGTGAGATGTGATAACTCCAGGAAACTCCTCAACTTTTCTGCTTTGTTATCTCTCACAATGGGTCTCACTGCCTCCCTGGAGACATTTCCTTGTCTGAGAGACAGAAGAAACAGTAAAGCTTGTAAAAGGAGAAGTGCTAAATGCTATTTACCCAGCAGAGCCAGCTCAGGACAGGGCAGCTTCAGGAAACTCAGTGTTGTGCCAACAGCTCAGGTGTAAGATACACACAACCACAAAGGTGCAAGTGCCGTGGAACTGGGCACTGCTTAGAAGAGATAATCCCCCCCTCCACCTAAAACTAAACAAAATCCCACAATGGGACTTTACAAAGGGGACAGCATAGAGTGACAGAGTCCAGAGGCAGAGCCTTACTGAGGTTTGGCAGCATGGCCACCTCCAGCCCCTTGGCAAAGTGGACGGTGGCATCGTGGAGCTCCAGCAGCTGGGTCAGCTTGGTGTCCTGGCCCGCCCTCTCCATGGCACTGCTGAGGCACGCAGGGATGGAAGGCACCAGAGCTCCCAGGGTTTGAATCAACAGCACAGTCACGACTTCATGGGGGTTCTTGAAAACCTGCAGAAGCAGAACAGCTGCTGGCAAAGCACATTACCTGAGAGGAGCACACAGCAGAGAGAGCAGCAGGCAGCTTCCAAACCTGGAACACCCCACAAGGGCTGAAGAACCCAGAGGTGCTCTGCTCAGGCTGCAAGAGCCACGCTGACCTACACACAGGACAGCCTGACTGCAAGCCCAGGGCAGTACATGGAGTGCAGCCACCAAGAAACTAGAAGAGAGGCACAGGTCAAAACCTGAATGCAGAACACAGGCACTACAGTGATTCAAACGACACCTGGCAGAAGAGGGCATTTGAAACAGAGCACTCAAGTTTACACAGGTGTGCTGGGAAACAACATGAATCAGTAAAATATGAAGAAATAGGGCTATAGCAGCCAAATTACTGGTCAGATAGGCAGAAGTCAGTAGTGGAAAGGCTTGAAAGTCTGTAATCAGCTAAGAATCAGCCACTGCACTAGCATAAAACCTTTTACAGCCTTCATTGTGACCTTTTCATCAGCTCCTCTGCTCATTTGCTTTGAAAGCTGGGTTTACCATCAGAAAGGTCTCAGAGTTTTTCAGAAAGCAGAAGCAACACAGGAGATTGAGTGACATGAGCCGTGCCCCACGTGTCATTTCTCACAATCCCAGTTCAAAGAATATCTGCTAAAATGTAACCTGACATCTGACCTGTAAGCCACATCGAATCATTAGGCAGAAAAAATACATTTCAAGGAAACACTGAGCTCCTCTGCAGCACAGGCCTTGCACTGACACTGGCTTTGTCACATGAAGATAAGAATCTCTTACTCTTCATGGATGAAAAACTCTTCAACAATATGAACTTATTTCTTCATTTCACCAAAGGACAAAAACTTTTTTTGATCCTACATTATTCTTGGCAGGGAAAACAAGCACACAGACTCCAAGGGGTGACAGCAGAAGCCCCCAGATATCCCACACAGAGCAATATGCATCAGTCCAGCGTGACCTTGAGGGCTTCCTCCAGGCCAAGTGATAAAGCAATTCAGGCATTTCAAATGTCTTGCAACAGAACACATTTACAACAACAACAAATTAGTTTTAACTTAAGATACAGATGGAAGTGATAGAGCAGCTTTAATGTCAATAACACGGCAACCTTGGTGCAACAGCAGAGCTCAAATCCTGCCTGCAAGGGCTGGACCAGGAGCAGTAGGTGGGTTGCAAATCCCAAGCTGCACCAGTCAGGGTGAGCAGCCAGGAGCTCTTCAAGGCTGTGTGAGAATGCAGAGGGTGCCCAGCCCTGTCCCCTCCCAGCACAGAGCCTGTCACTGCACCTGTGCTGCCCACTGCAGCTGGGTGTGCCAGGTCCCCAGGAGGGTGTCATACAGCTCGGTCAGCTGGCGATCCAAGCTCAAGTCACTCTGGCAAAGCTCCTGCCACACGGCCACCAGCTGCACCTGATGGGGAACAGAACCATCTGAGAAGAAAACTGACAGGCCACAGGTCCTGATTTTGCTATGCCAAACCCAGCACTCCCCATGCACAGCACTTCTGCCAAAACATGAGAGGGACACAAAACTTGTGCCCCTCTCCCCGTTTCAGCATAACATCTAATTCAGCACCACAGAAGGAAAAGACTTTCAGCTTCTTAGTGATTCAAAGATTTAATTAACATTGGTATTTTACTCATAAAATGAGATTGCAACTGATACCCCCACATAATAGTTGAAATACTTGGCAAGCCCCAGCCTTGAACTTAATCCTCAAAAGTCACAGTCATGTGAGAAATTTGAAGCTCAGGTTATGGCTACAGAACTGTCTGGAATTCCAACTTTTAATCTTACCTGAAAAGAGTTTACAGAAGTCAGCAGCTGGCAAGGTGCAGTAATAAAGTTACTGCTGACATGGCCACATCCACAGCAAAGCAAAGGAAAACCATGAGGCACAGAGAAATCAAGCAGAACACACACACAGCCTGTGTCTGCTGCAGGAAGGGACAAGGACCCGAATGCAGAATTACTGCTGCAACACGGGGAGTAACCAAAGCTGGTCAGAGCCAGCAAGAGAAGGAGCAGAAGGAAATACAGAGAGGAACAGGTGCCATCCCCCAGCACAGCACAGCTGAGATCCGTGGGACAGCAGCTCCCTCTGCAGTCAGAGCCCAGCAAGAACCAACTGCTGTTCCTCGACGCAAAACACTCACCTTGTGACACTTGTAATAATAAGCAAGAAGCTGGGGCATCCGATCAATTTCAGTGAAGACTTTAACGAACATTTTTGCCTGATCTAAACAAAACAAAATAACAGGCATCAGGATCAGCCTCAAAGTTGAGTGAGACAGTCTGAGCAAGAACTCCTCTTCTAAGGGAGCAGGCACAATGGTCTACACAGAAAGAGACAACTTCAGCTTCCTTTGCTTATCTTCTCAAGCAGAAGCAGAACTGCCTGAAACCCATCCTCAAACAAGATCAGACAGCAGACACAAGGAATGAATTTAGCTTCCTAACCAGCACATAGTGCTAACACATCCAGTATTAAAGCCAGAGCATTTCCTAGAAGGAAAGAATTAGTTTCTAGAAACAAGCCAGCACTTACAAACCTATAGCATACCTGACAAAGGCCTCAGCTTTGCTTTCACCTGTCCTCAAAATGACACCTGTGCCTCAGACTGACTCATGGCACAGCTGCTCCTGCACACAGCTTAGAAACACAGGTTCCTCACAAGTCTGGTTTGTACCCCTTAGCCCCAGATCCCTGCAGGACCTCGAGGTGCACAGGGATGAGTGTCAACAACCAGAACAACTACTTTTCAGAAGCACTGACAGCAGCACAGGGAAGGAGCAGCACAAAGAACTGTCCAAAAGACCAACTTTCTAAGGAGAATTTGCAAAGCTGCTTTTACAAAGTAGTAGGAAGTCAGAATGCTTCCAAACAAACTTCCTTCCTGATTACACCAATAACACCACGATAACAGACAGCCAAGGCCCTTCTGCTTATTTGAGCAGTACCTCCTTCTCACACATCCACATGGCCCATTAAATCCTGTAATCTTATTCCTGCAGTGGCCACGGGTACCCCAAACCACAGGAAAATCAAAGCAGCACTGGCCTGCAGGCAGCTGCAGAGCCCAAAATGTTCCAGAGCATCTGCTCCACCAGGAGAAGCTCAGGAGCCAGTGCCAGGAGCCTCCAGGACACCAACTCTCCACCCAAACTCTCTTAAAGACAACAAACTCAGTGCTGGCAGCAAATGACCCCAGGAGCTACTGACCTACAGACTGGGAGTTAAAGGCAGCAACAATCTGAGGGCTGGCCATGGCCTCCAGGCGGTTCTTCAGCGCCTCCAGGTGCACACACTTCTCTGAGTAATCCGGCGTGTCCACCAGCATGGCCAGGCTGCTCTGCATGCTTGTCAGCTTGGCTGAGATCAGGGACACGTCCTGCCAGCAGCAAAGGCAGCCTGTTACCAAGGGCAACCTCAGACAGCATCAGCACCAGGGACGTGCTTCACAGCCGCCCCAAAACCCAGCTTTTAAACGCAGCTCCCTGAAAAGCTGGAGGCACAAATACCAAATAATCCAGTATTTACCTGTGTTTTAAGAGTCTCTTCAATATCTGCACTTAGTGTGCTCCATTTGTCTGCTTCCTGAAGTGACTCGGCAGCCAGCTGCATCCTGGACTTCACCCGGTCAATCTCTACCAGGACCTGAGGAAAAAACAACACCATGTTCCCCCTGAAACAAAAAATGGCTCTCACAGGTACTTGGGAGTTATCTTCTGCTTAAATTTTAAAAACAAAAAGGTATGAAAAGATTTTATCACTACAGGAAGACAGAATGGTTTGAAAAAGCTAGAGAGACATAAAATCATCTTTCAAAGTCAAATAACAGGTTAGCTTGAATTCTGGTCTTGTTCTTTTAGTACCCATTTTGTCTGAAAATTCTCTGCACCCCAGGCAGAAACCAGTGTCCCCAGCCAGGTACCAGCAGCTCTGAACAGACACCTGAGCAGCTGTTCCTCAGGACATGCAGACTGCACAGTTCTGTGTCACATCCACCTTTCCACTACTGCTGTTAAAAGAAGTGGTTTTGCCTATCTTAAGTTCACAACATTATTTCATGCGAGGAACTTTTAGAATTTCACAAGCTGCAGATAAACACTAAGAACTGACCTGCATGGACTGAGCTGTGTCTTCTTCAAACTTCTTTATATCCTCTTTCACAAGGATCATCTGCTCCTTCAGGAATGTTGCCTCCTGTTTCAAGACTTCCACTTCCCGGAGGACTCTGGGCATGTTCTGGAGAGCCTGATGGCTTGTTTCTGCAGGAACACAGAGCAGCAGTCAGTGAGGAGGGGTGGCAGCCCTTGCAGGAACAGGCAGTCTTTCAATAATCTTATCTAATCTTTAGCACTTGAAAAAAGCCAACGCTAGGAAAAAAAAAAACAACAAAAAAAAATCAAGCAACAAATCTTCAGCTGTATCTTTAAACTTTAAGTATGTATTTTATCATGGGATCATTTAGGTTCAAAAGAGCCCTCTAAGACCATCAAGTCCAACTGTTCCCAATAGTCCAGTCCTGTTCCACCTGCACTGCCAAGGCCACCACTAACTCATGTCCCCAAGTGCCACATGCACATGGCTTTTAATCCTTCCAGGGACTCCAACACTGCCCCGGGCAGCCAGTGCCAGGGCTGGCAACCCTTTTGGAGAAGACATTTACCCCGTTATCCCATCTGTTATCCCTGTTATCCCATCTAACACAGCGCTGGCAGCAGCTGCCTCCCAGCATTTAACGCAGATGTGTTGGGGAACAGCTCGGAGACCCGAGATGGGTGCGAGGGCGCTCAGTCTCGGGCAGGGCCGGCCAGGCCGGGCTCGCCAAGGCTCTGCCTGCGTGCCGGGCAGACACGGAGCTGGGGACCCGCAGCAGCCGAACCGGGGCCGCCGAGCCCGGCCCGAGCCCGGCGCGCACCTTCCACGGCGTTGTTGACCTCCTGGATGAAGAGCTGCAGCTTCATCACCAGCGTGGCGGCGTGCGCGTCCACCTTGCCCGGCGCCTCCTGCTGCACGGCGCGGAACGCCGCGTTCACCCAGCCCTTCACCTCGAACTCGTCCGACAGGAACCGCGAGAAGTCCATGGCGGGGACACCGGGGGACACCGGGGGGACACGGGGGGACAGCCCGAGCGGCTGCGGCCCGGCCCCGCCGCGCACCCGGAAACGCGAGGCGGGCCA
>JAYDZK010000044.1:15842470-15853442 GCA_034509185.1 Euphonia xanthogaster | reverse complement strand
CTGCCTCCCCGCGCTCCGTGCCCAGCGGGCCCCGCCGCGCCCCGGCCATGTGCCCGGCTCTGCTCCCTCCCAGCGCCGCCGGTACCGGGCCCACCGCCCCCTGGCGCCCGCTGCACCTGGCACAGGCTCCGGGGAAACCGGGCCGGGGCGTCCCTGTGTCCCTGGAACAGGCTGGCGCGGGGCTGAATGCTGGTGTCGATTCGCTTGGTTTGTTTTTTTTTTTTTAATTCACAAATAAAGGGGAGATGGCCCGGAAGCAGCAGGAAGGTGCGCGTGGCAGAAGCACGGAGGCTGCGGTGCCCTCCAGCAGGCTCCTGTGAACAGGCTCAGCTACCGCGACGGGCTCAGCAGAAGCAGCCAGCCCAGGCTCCTCCTGCGGGCACAGCAAGGAGGTGGCAGAGCCCCAGGAAGGTGCCCGCACGGAGCACTGCTGGTCCCAGTGGCTCCCCATCTGGGCTAAGGCCACACGGCAGTGTCCGAGCCAGCTGGGCTTCAGCTCCTGCCCCAGAGCTCTGCTTCTGGAAAGCCAGTCACCTCTCCCACCTCTCGGAAGGGCTGCACGCCCTGCGTGAACGCCAGTCTGTACCTCAGGCGGATGGGATCCTGCGAGAGAAGGGAAGAGAGGGGCACAGCATGATTATAAACTCCCAGAGTCCTTCACCCCTCGTGGCCTCGCTGCAGCGAGCCACCTCTGAAAGGGGAAACACCAGCCTTGCAGGAGCTCTGCACAGAAGGAAACCCTGGATCTTCCTAAGATAGACAAGAGTAACTTGGAAGGAAGACCTGTGCACACCAGCCATGGGCACGTTGTCAATCCAGGCCTGGCCAGCCTACTCAGATCCCTTACAGTGATCTTGGATCTCATAACTATCCACCAGTGCAAAAGATCTGTCACCCATCACTCGTGCCTTGGGTGTCCCTGTGTTCCATCAGCTGCCAACACCTGCACAGTGACACCTGCAGTGCCTGCAGCTGCCTCCGTGTGCAGATACTCCAGAACTGCACAGGCCCCTGCGGGAACTGCCCACACAGCTTTGAGCAGAAAAATCATCTTCCCAGCACAGTCCAGACTGCCCTGTCTCTCCACTACACCTCCCCATTAGTAGGAGTCTCCCCATCTTTCACCCAAACAGCCAGGGGGACTCCCAGGGCCCACCAGCAGCACCTTGTGTGGGTTGAGGAGCAGCAGCACCTGGGACAGCACTGCAGGTGGGAGGAGAGGGCTGAAGGCTGGCAGCTCAGAACCAGAGGCTGGTTGTAACTTTATTTGCATGGTCTGAAAGAGAAAACAAAAGAAACACTTGTTAGTCCACGCTGGGAAAGGGCTGTGAGCCTCACTGAGCTGTGGAGCTGGTTAAAGATACGTCAGCCAGACTCTTCATCCAGTGAAGAGCACAGCCTGCAACTAAAGGCAGATATTCCCCAACAGCCAGTTCTGTGCCACACAGGGAGCAGGAGCCCTGCCCAGGAGGCTGAAGCAGCAGCTCTGGAGCCCTCTGGCAGTAGCAAGGCCATGGACACACACTGTGAAACAGGCACCACTGTACAACAGCATCTCCATGCAGAGACAGGGAGCCACACAGTTTCCCATGAGCAAGGCAAATGCTCAGTAAGAAAGGGTGAACCTTCTTCTCAGGACATGTCTGAGCATCTCTGCTACTTGTCCCAGGCTTCTCACCTTTGGGACTGCAGCCTGGAACACTATGTCCTTAATGGGGTGAGCTGAGGTGCTCAGCATGGACAGAACCATCACCAGCACGTCTGGTCGGCCGGGAGCTGGGTCTCTGGAGAAGTGCAGCATAGCCTTGAAACCATTCCTGTCATACACAGTGAGTGGAGAGATAGTGCCTGCCAGAGACAAATTGAGAACCAGAATCAAAGCCTGGATTCCTCTCCCATCTGAGGGCAAACAGGAAAGATGGGATAAGGAGCAGCAAAGAGCAAAGTGCAGACAAACTTTTACTTCCTTTGGCAAACTCACAGACCAAGTGGCACACAGCCCCTGATTTACATCTGCCTCCAAGGCAGAGACAGGAATCTGAATGTCTGCCTTTGGGATTCATCAGCTCAGGTTTCGCCAGTCCTTGAGAGACGTCAGGTGTGGATCCAACAGAAATGTGGTGGGAAAAGCAAAGTGCCTTTCTGAGAGCACACAAGATTTGGCTCCTTACCATCTGTGCCTGGCAAATTCACACCTGACTATCACCATCCTGCCCTTCCAAAACCTGCTAAGAGCTTCACTTGAGACTGAAGGCAGAAGAGGATGTCTGTGCACCTGTCCTCTTCCAGCAGCAGAGAGAGCCAAGGCTCTGTGGCCCCGGGCTGAGACCCCAGGGTGACATTCCCAGGAAATGCCCTGGGCTGAGCTGCAGAGCTGGGCCATAGAGTGTGAAACCAAAAAGCAGAGGTGGAATGAAGAGCTTCCTGCTTTAGGAAGTGGGGCAACTCCCACTCAAAAGTGTCTTTTAGGACTTTTAGTAGAACAACTGTTCAAAGCTTGACTGAAGGTGCGAAGGACGGAGTTTAGAAGCACATTACCAAGATCAGCCAGGGCAGAAAACTCCTGAGCAATGAGTAGGGAGGACAAGGATATTCTCATGCTATGATCCCTAGCACCTACTCAAATTCTCAGGTACATTAAGCCCATCACAGAACAGTCATGACTTGTCTCCAGCAACCCACACAGCTTGAAGCTACTTTGGCTTCCTGTCCTGCAAAACTCATGGAAGAGCTCTAGAGCTGGGGCACAGAATTGTACTTACTTGGTGTAACTGAAACTAAAGGCACAAAAAGGTTTTCTAGAGAAGCATCATTGGAAGCTGGGTGCAAAGAGGCAGCAGGCTTCAGATCACAGCCTGGACTGAGGAGTGGAGGATCTGCCACTGAGTTATTTGGAAGATCTGGAAAGGGCAATTTCATTGGTGATAAATCCCTGGAAAGAAAAGCATGCAGAAAGCTTGCACTAAGTGGGGATATTACAGGGAATGTACTGTCTTCTGCTGTGTCTGTCTCCATTCCCAATCCCTCATCCCCTTTAGGTATAAAGAAACTACAGACTTACACTCTGAGTCCTTGAGGAATTCAAAAACTCTATCATCTATGGAAGATCTTGCTGTTTCAAAATTCATTAAGGCAGATTTTGGTTCTGTTACTATGGTAAAACTTAGGTTTAGGGCTTTGGAAGTCTGCCATCCCTGTGCACAGCTTCTCTGGAGCCCTAGTCAGGCAGATCAAAGTAAATTCCAGCTCAAAGACATCGCAGGAAGCTGAAAATCTTCAGTAAAGTTTCTTGTAATGTGGCAGACTGTATAAGCATACTGTAATAGTCTCCCACTCTGAAGAACTGTGGAGATTAATTTGATTTGTGAACTGTTCCAAGCTTCCACTGAATGTCTGGAAATTACCTTGTCACAGTCTGGAGAAAGCTGAGGAAAGTGCTTTTTGAGTGACAGGTTATTATAAAAAGGTCTGACCGTAAGGTTTTTGTTCTTTTAGCTCAACATCACCTTGTTATCAACCAATGGGATTTGTCTCCCCAAATTTCTGACCCTTGGAAGGTCCTGGTGTGCAATTAACTGCAATTAACCAGTGCACAACTGCAGGAAAGAGCCAGTGCGTGCATGGATCACTTGCCATCACTAAACAGGGGTAGCTGAAAGGTTTTCCTGAATCTCCCTGCTGTAAAAGAATTCCTCAGCCCCAAAATCAGACTCTATTATGAAGAGTTTACTTACAAAGAGAATGTCTTGGTCCTGGATGGTGGAGAGAGCTGTTCATCCAGGCCCTGGAATTCACTCTTCCCTGCACAGATGTCTTCCCAGCCCTCCTGTGGTGCCAGGGTTTGAACAGCACTTACACTTTCCCTAAAGCCATTGTGTACAGCAGGCTGGAAAATAAGGCCCTTCAGGTTCATGCTGTATAATATCAGCAAAAATCAATCTGCTGCACTGAAGAGAACTCTGTTTATCAAATACCACTATCTAAAGCAGAAATACGTTTGAGTCATTTGGTTGCAAACTGCAGCTGAGAGACTGAGAGCACAAGGATTCCAATTTCCCTTCAGAACAGAGTGGTACACCAAAAGGGCTGCCAGGGAAAGGCAGACCAGGAATCATCCCTGATTTTTGTCCTTTATACCTTATGGACAGCAAAGTATCTGAGCATCACTCACCTCTGCTAGGCCAAAATCAGGGGGTGGTTCGTGCGTGACAGGGGAGTTGCTGAGACCTAAGAAAGACACCAAATGCCACAGATAATTTACAGAAAAGAGGGGTTTTCCACAGGTGCTTCCTTTGCTGTCTAACACCACTGGAGACACTGCATCCCTGAAAACTTCCATCTGGAAGGCTCCACTTTCTCTTGGGACTGACACTGAAGTCAAAGTTCCGCTCTCTTGACTGAAAACCACAAACCCCAGTAAGGAGGGTGACCCTGAGGTGCACCTACAGACCTAAGGAGAGCAGCTGCTCCTGGAGCAGGCAGCTGGAGGTGGTGCTGCCGTGCTGGGAGGCCGGGGCTGTGTCTGCAGAGGGCTCTGGGGGGGTCAGGGCCATGGCCTCCAGCTCGGAGAAGTCGATCAGGGTGTAGCTCCTCGTGCGCCGCGGGGCTGCTCGGCACGCTGGGGAACAGAGACACACTTAGGAACCCCGGGAAACCTCGGGGCAGGATGGCACAGCCACGGCCACAGCTGTGCCTCGAAGGCAGAGAGCTTGGGGAGTGTTTTCTGTCAACTATACACAAGAGAAAATGATGGTTAGCTAATATCTTTCCTGTGTTACAGCACTTTCTCCAGGTTTGTTCTCTGAGCAGCACTTCCCTGCCAAACCCCACTCCCACTGGCATGCAGGGCAGAGCTGCTGTGGGACACTGTGGGGGCTTCTCACCTGGTGCACGGGCAGAGCTGGCAGCTGAACCTGCTCCATCCCCGTCCTCCTGGCTGGCCACAACCTGCCTGTACTGCCCCAGCGCCCATGAGAGCTTGTCATTGGCCTGCAGGACCTCAGCTGGGAAAGCAGAGCAGACACAAAATACTCATGTTCCAGGGGAAGGTCAGGTCAGTTCCACAGCACCCCCCAAGATGCTCCTGAGGAAGGGACAGCGCAGCTCAGGAGCAAAGGCCAGCAGAGCAGGCTGCCCTCAGCTCCTCACTCGCCTTTCATTCCATTTTGCACACACAGCTGCTGATTCCAGGCCTCTCTCTCATTTATCAAGATCCCTTGGAAATCTTATCCCATCTCTAAAGTATTCCTAATTCCTGCTGCCTCTTCTGCACTTTGTTTTTCTCCACAAGTTTTCCCTGAGCACCTCGGTCTATAGCCCAGCACTCCCCAGCTGAAGAGCCTGGCACCTACGGGTATGAAAGGAAGGAGTGAGGTGCAGTTGAGCTCTTGGGGTTGCTCTTTAGGATGTGTGTTCAGCAACCATTGCTTCAGTCAGATTTTCAAAGCATATGGACAGGAATGAAATGCCTGAAATTGTGGAACTCAAAGATTCTGCTCTTACCAAATTAACTCTACCCTAGCTGAAACCAGGACACCTTCCTTGGTATTACACCTAAAAATTCAAAATATATTCCTCTTTCTCTGTTTATACTTCAATCTCTGTAGAGAAAAGGCCTCAAAAGCTTTCAGTTCTCTGAACATCAGAACTCAAAAAAACTCAGAAACCTCCTCATGGAACAAATGGATTCGCTGTTTAACTTTGGGCTCCAAGTGAAAATTAACAGCTTCCTCAGAGATGAGCAGAGCACACGCCACTTCCCCCGGGCATGGTTTCATGGTGAGAGTGCAGAGCTCTGCCCGCAGGGTGCCAAGCAGCCCAGGCACTGCCCTCCCAGCTGCCAGGGAGCACAAGGGCAGTGCTGGCTCTTACCCAGAGCCTCCTCGTCGGGCACTGCCTCGCTGGCCAGGCGGAAGAGCAGCGGCCGGAGCCTCTCGCAGCGCTGGAACAGAGCCTGGGGAGGAAACCTTCCACTGCTCAGCACCCACACACCCACAGCTGGCCTGTGCCACCCCCTGCAAGGGATGCTCCCTCCAGGAGAGGGAGGGAAAAGAGCATTTACCTGGAGGCTCTCCTGGTCAGCTGGGGATAATTCACATCTCCTGTAGCTCTCCAGGAACTCATCCATACGTTTGACATTCTCAGAAACCTCACTGATGGTGTTCACTCTTCGGGACACCTGAGCTGACTTCTCTTGTTCCTGTGATGAAAAAGGAAAGAAAGGTAGATGATGACTTGGCTGGAGCACTCAGGGTCACACCTATTAATATTTGTTGCAGGTAGAGAAGGCACAAAGCAGCCCAGGTGAGAACAAGCCCCCAGCTCCCTGTCAGGGCACCCTGGCCGTGTGCTGTGCAATATGGAATACATCTCACCACAGGCATGAGTGTGACTTCAAAATCTGAGCTGGGAGTTGGTGGCTTCTGCCACACAGAACGACACACTCAGAACAAGCACAGGGCTTTGTTAAACCAAGTGTGAGCAGAGAAGTGGGAACATGCACCTTCAGACAGAACATGCAAACAGACAGGCCAGACAGGCACACACACTGCGTGCAGGAAAGAGGCAGTTTTGTGCAAAGAGGCAGTTTTGTGCAAAGAGGCAGTTTTGTGCAAAGAGGCAGTTTTGTGCACAAGTGACTTCTTTCCATCTGGGAACTGCATTTATTTTTGGAACTTTCCAACCACTACTGCAGTACTACTGCCAAGGTCCCACTGACATGGAAGTGTCCTGCTGTATGCACATTCACAGATTCCTTCTTCCTGGCAACGGCACATTTTAGGGAAACAAAACAAAATTATCTCATGCTGTAATCTCAGAATAATTTGGAAAGACTGAACACAGCCCCTGCTCTGGGGCTGCAGGACAGAGGGTCTCCTGTCAAATGGAATGGCCAGGTTCCCTCCCACCCTCCCTGGTGCAAAGAGGCCTCCCCGGGGAGCTCCCACCTCCTTGACGGCGCTCTGGATCAGGCGGTTGGCTGCCTGCAGGTCCTCGGGGTGGCTGCTCTTCAGGAGCCTGGCCAGCAGCTGTCAGGGCACAGATGGGGCAGCAGTGAGCAGCAGCCCCTGGGCACTGTGCACACATCACAGCCACTGCTGCAGAACGGTCCCAGCATCCTGGAGACATGTCAGCTCCTGTCCCACAGCCTAATCCAGGTTGCACTGCTGCCTGCTTACACTGCCTGGTCAGGATTAGGGACTCTGGCTCCACAGAACTTCTGTAACACCTGGAGGAGCCCTTCCTTGAGGAGTTTTAATGGAATGTTTTACAGATGTTTTTCTGTAAAAAAGTTTCACTTTTTTCTAAGGAAATCTCTCTGACAAAGCTTCAGAGAGTTCTCTAGCTGTTGCACTGCAGGAGGGATCAGCATTATTCTGAGACTGTCTGAAACAGCAGAAGCTCCCAAAATATCACTGAGCCTCTTTTCTCATCAGGACAAAACAGAGGGTGGGGCATGAAGACTCTAAGGTTTACCTTGGACTTCTCTTCATCTGTGTCAAAAATAGAATTCTGAGGTCTTGGAGAAGGGGGAGGTAAAATTTTGTCTTCTGGCAGTTTGGGATCTTCTTTTACAATCCCTGGAACAGGTAACAGTAGTTGTTCAGTGATGTCCAAGCTGCTGAAACCTCGATGCTCAACAGTGCATGAGGTTTTGCACAGACTTCCAGATTAAAATACCAATGAGGACTACTAAATACAATGGAGTGGATGAAAAAATCCACCCCGGGATCCCTCTGAACTCATCTCTCATAACGCTGGGAGATATTCCAGGGCAAAGATCACTTCTGAGCCTTTCCTGTGCTTTTTTCCCTGCCCACAGTGTGAGCAGAGGCCTCCAGACTGGTCTGAGCTGTGGCTCAGGAAGGCTGTTCTTTGGAAAATCCCTTTAAACAGTTCCATGCATCATTCAGAACCCAACCAGCCTGGGACCTTTGTCCCTTTTCCTTACACACAGCATGTCAGGAAAAAGCTGAGTCACGAGCTGAGGGGGGCAGATATCTGTGGGGGAAACCATGGGCTTGGAGGCCAAAAAGGAAACTGAAATAACAGAACTGAACCTTGTTTCTTCAGCATCTGATAAGCATCCTGGATCTTGACTTCCTGAGGAAACCAGACTGTCCAACTGAATATCACTTCTGTGACCCTTGACTTGACTTTTTCTGAAGACCAAATTCCATAGTACTAAAAACAAGACAGTAAAGAAAGACAAATAATTCAAACCCAAAGAATTGGTGCCAGATCTGGCACAGGGATCCAGCCCCAAGGCACTTTTGTGCCGACACCCAGGATAAAATGGATTCCTGTGGGTTTATTCACAGGGCTGACAACTGTGTATCCTGGGGTAGGAAAAACAAGAACTGCTATGGAGTGTATGAAAATCACACACACATTCTATAATAATCAAAATTAAACCACTTCAAACTTCTCTGATCAGTTATTGAATCCAAAACCCAAAGCAGGTTATTTTAGTGAAAACATTCTGTGCTTGACTTTAAACACTCCCCTTAACTGCTGCAATGCAGTCACAGCACTGGCCTCAGCCAGCCCCAGACACAGGAAAACTGAACAAAACCAAAAATGAACATTATTATCTCTTATCAGCATCTGGGTGCTTTCTCCAATTTCTCTCATTATTGCCTATGACCACCCCTTTTATTATAAAAACACAAACCTCCCCAAGGCCAGGCATTTCAAACTGATTAAATGATACCTGTCCTCTCAGAGCAGCAAACAGAATTGTCTTCAGTGATAAGTGCTTTAAAGTCTGTGGCTTCACTGAAATTCTGTTACCAAGCCTGAGACTGAGACAAGGAGTTTTGTTCTTCAGTTGAGCATTTCTTTGAAATCAGCTGTTTGCAGCTCTGCCCTTGGGCTGATGCAATGGAAAATGAAACGTGCAGCAGTGGTAAATGTGTGCAGGAGCCACCAGAAAGGGAAATGGATGGTGTGATGCTCAGAGGGTGTTTCAGGCAGGCCCTGGCACAGCCCCACGAAGAGGGGCACGGCCAGAAGATCCCACTGGCTCTGATAAGAAATGCAGTTCTGCTTTATCCCAAAACACCCTGTAACCACCACCACCTACCTTTGGGGAAAGCACTTTAATCAGCTCATTCAGAAACCTGAATTTTGCCATTTCACTGTGAAATCTGTCACCACAGTTGTTCACACAAGTCTCCAGCACCTGCAGAAAACAAAATGTTACCAACAGGAACTGAAAACACAAAGGTTGGGGAGCTTTCAAAAACTTTGTCACTATATTACTGAATCTAAGAACTTTCTGACACTGCATTCCCCAACACAAGATACTGAGGAAGTCATGCAGCAAGAACAAGTTTTATTCCTCCATCCAGCTTTCCTAGGCAGCACATTCAAGGCCACTTGCTCTGTTCTACCCATCACTAACAACTTCTGAGCTATTGCCTCGGTGGTGGGACACAGCTCACACAGCCAGAGCTGCAGAGCAACCAAACACCTCAGCAGGGCAGCGTGGGGAGGAGCAGAAGCAGTTACTGCCTCCACTGTGCCCTGGTTCCTGTACTCCTGTGCAAGGGAAAGTTAAATGGAGAGGCATCCAAGGGAAAGAGAAAGACATCAACACCTACGAGAAAAGGGAGAGAGAGCTGTCCTGTCTGCTCTGCTTTCCACCTGCCAGCTCTGATTCCCAGTGACTGCTCTGTGTGCTGATGGAGTACTCACTGTGAGAGCGTGCAGAGCTTCCCCCTCCTGAGGGGACTGGATTTTGTGTGCCAGCAGCCTCAGCGCAAACCACGGGCTGGGGAAGAGCAAAGCAAGTCACACCATGCACGAGTCCCCAGGAAAAACAAATGCTGCTGGGCTCACAGCAGGACAGACACCCTGCCTCGGGCACAGTGCTGGCCAGGGGACTGCACACACACAGGGGTGAACTGGTGACCCCAGCACTGCCCTCCAGCCCTGCCCAGGGCTCTCCTTTGGGAGGGAGCAGCAGGGACAGGCTGGGGGTGTCCCTGAGCAGGCACCACCAGAGCTGGCTCTGCAGCTGCAGGAGCTTTGATGACAGCCAGGGCAGCCTGTGCCAGCTCCTGGGCACGTGCTGGGTGCCAGGCCATGAGCTCTGAACTCAGTCTGCTCTAAACACACAGATGATCACTAGGGTTTGACAGCTAATTCGCTTAATTAGCCCCTGCTACTTCCCAGAGCCCACACTGTCAGCTGGAAGGTGAGGAAATCTCAGCAGAGATCCTCCACTTGTCTGGAAGGAGAAGCTGAGGCTGAGCTGCCTCGGGGCTCCCCTGCAGAACCCCACAGCAGAATCCTCGTGCAGACTCCTAAGGGCATGGCCAGCAGGACCTGCTGCCCCGTGGGCTCCAGCAGTTGATGTCAGAGCCCATTCCCTGACACCACCCTCCATCACCAGCACCTGTTTCCAACTCACATTTCCAACTCATTTCTGCTCCCAGGAGGGGCAGAGCCCAGCGAGCCCCCTCAGCTCCCTCTGCAGCTCCCCACACCACGGCCCCAGGCCCCATTCCTGCAGAGCCAGCCACAGCCTGGGTGAGCACAAAGAGCTCTGTGTCTGCCTTACCCCTCCGTGTCAGCGTTCACCTGCTCGCAGAACCGCTGGATGCACTCCCAGTTTTCCTCGGAGGTACTCGGGTCAGTGGCCTCATCTTACAGAGGGAGAAAAACAAGAGGAAGAAGGAAAGCCCAGGCTCAGTGTGAGCCAGTGCCCAGAGCAGGAAGCAGCTCAGACCTCGCTGCTGCTGCTGCTCCAGAGCTTTCTGCAGCAGAAAGGGGAGATCCAGGACGAGCAGGAAACAGCTGCTACTAAAGTCTGCCTAAAAATATAGTCCCAAGCACACACTTAAAGTCAAGCACAGCCTGACAACAGCAGACGTTGCTTTTAGCAGGAGAAATTTAAAAACCATTTAAAGACTGCTCTCCCGGGACCGCTACAAAACTTGTGCTGGAACAAAAAAAAGTCTTTTTT
>JAYDZK010000044.1:15824842-15836195 GCA_034509185.1 Euphonia xanthogaster | reverse complement strand
CGCCAGCGCGGGGAGCCGGCCCCGGACACGCTGCGGGCGGCGCTCCGGGGCCGGAGCGGGGCCGGGCCGGGGCAGCTCCCGTGGGCCGGGATCTTCCTGTCCGCTCCCCGCAGGTGCCGAGGAGCCGGGCATGGAGGCGGAGGCGCAGGAGCTGCCGCTGGGCTGCGGCGGGGCGGGCGGCTCGCCGGCGGCGGGGCGGTCTCCGGACGGTGAGGAGCGCCGGGAGCCCCCGCAGGCGTCTGTCAGCAACGGCGGCGACGAGGACGGCGGCAGGGAGCTGGTGGAGCTGAAGGTGATCTGGAACAAGAACAAGTACGACGTGAAGTTCTGCCTGGACAGCACGGGAGCCGAGCTGAAGCAGAAGATCCACTCGCTCACAGGTCTGTGGGGCCGCCGCCGCCCCGCGCCTCCCCGCCCCGCCGCCGCCCCTAATCGCTGTGCTTGCCCCTAGGCCTCCCGCCGGCCATGCAGAAAGTGATGTTCAAGGGACTGCTGCCCGAGGAGAAAACTTTGCGGGAAATCAAAGTAACAAATGGAGCGAAAATAATGGTTGTGGGCTCTACCATCAACGATGTGTTAGCAGTAAATACACCCAAAGAAGCTGCTCAACAGGACGTCAAAGCTGAGGAAAACAAGAAGGAGCCACTTTGTAGACAAAAGGTAATTAATATCACAATAATTGTTGGTGTGGGGGAGCAGCAGGATTTATGTGGTTCTCCTGCAGGCACTTGTGGGTCCTGTTCCTCCTCTGGTCAGGCTGGGGGCTCGTTTCTAACAGCTCAGCATTGGAGGGACTCTGGGCAGGGGAGTAGCACAGAACTGTTTAGTCCATCGGGGACTGTGGCTTTGCAAGACACTGCTTGTGGTGCCAGGCACAGCCAAGCATTTTGGTCCAGATATGGAAACAGTGGATGGATGTTAGTGTAATCCCAGCCCAGATTAACTCTGTCTAAAACCTAACTAATTTTTATTGGCACAAAAGAATTTGATCTCCAAAAACCGCTCAAAATAAAATAAACTTGGTTAAATTAAGTAGTGTCTCCATGAAGCATGCTGATATTTTTCTGTGATTTATCACGTTCACACTCAGTGTAAGCCCCATCATTTTTAAAGGTGCTCAGCCAGGTGCAAGCTGTGAGTGTGGATTTGAATGTTACCACTGCTCTGATCCATTCTGGTTTGGTGCTGGGCTGCACTGCCAGACGTGGAGAATTTCTGCCATTCACTGGCTGTAACACCTTGGATTTTATACACCTGTATTTATGCATGTGTATATTTGAGAAGGCTGTTATCCTTGGCATTATGTTGGAGTTGCACTCATTTTAATAATTTCTTGAGAGTATCTTGGAAAGTGCACAATGAAGTTTGAAAGTCGCCGATGCCTGTGTGAGAAATGCCTGTGAACAGCCCTCAGCTGTGTCTCAGTGCCATTGGGATGTGCTCAGGGGGCAGCTGGAAGCACACTGCCAGCCTCCTAATGTTCCTGTGAATTTGATTTCTGTTTCTATGTTGTAGCAACACAGAAAAGTGTTGGACAAAGGAAAACCTGACGACGTGATGCCTTCTGTCAAAGGCGTGCAGGTGCGTGAGTAAGGCCTTGAGACACTCAGAGTCACAAAGAGACTTCTCTGTGGTTTGAGGCCCTTCCCACTGGTTCAGTGGTTCGTTGCTGTTGTAGCAGAAAGCTGGAAGGATGGGTGGTCCTTTTGCTGAAAGAGCTGGGTGTTTGTATGTTTGCTGCCCGGCCCTGGCCGTGACTGGCTGTGTCTCATTGCAGGAGCGGCTGCCCACGGTGCCGCTGTCCGGCATGTACAACAAGTCAGGGGGGAAAGTCAGGCTGACCTTCAAACTCGAGCAAGACCAGCTGTGGATTGGTACAAAAGGTGAGCACCTCTCAGCCTTGGGGATGAGCAGTTGGTGATTGGGCTGTGACTGAACTGTGTGACCTAGAAAAGCTTCTCCTCTGACTAAACTGTGTTTAGGGAATGCTGTTGGAATTGTGGCACTTCAAAAAGCTTTGTTTCCTTTCCTCACGTGCCATTCTCCCAGGGCATTGAATATTGCTTGATACTCCACATCAGTTCCTGAAAAACTGCAGTTCAGTGGTGTCAGCAGACTAAGGGTCCAGTGTGCTGTTCCTGGCTCCAAATGTAAATGATAATACTGGGTATTTCTGGCATATCTCAAAACACTCCATAAGCAGCATGGCTTTGATGCCAGAGTACACAGGGGCCCAATGGCTTAGCCAAGACTTGGAAGGAAAATTCAGAGCTGGGATAGAAACTGGGAGCGTTGGCTTCTCTGGCACTCTGTGTCCTTCCAGCCGAAATTATGTGGGTGTCTTGTCTCAGTAATGCCCAACTGTGGTGCTGTGCAGAGGGCTTGGTGTGCAGTGGTGAGTGCAGCCAGAGGAGCTGGGAGTGACGTGCCTTGCTGAGGATGTCTGTGTCCTGGCTGTGGCTGGGACAGAGTTAGTTTTCTTCCCAGGAGCTGTTTTGGATTGGGATGGGAGCAGTGCTGATAACAGTGGATGTTTTGGTTGTGGCTGTGCAGTGCTTCCCTCAGTCGAGGACTGTTTGGTGTCTCAGACTCTGCCTGTGAGGAGGCATGCAAGGAGATGGCAGGGAGCTGGCCAGGACAGCTGGCCAGAGCTGGCCAAAGGAATATTTCCCACCACAGAGCATCATGTCCAGTATAAACTGGGGGTAGTTGGCTGGGAGTGACTGGTCACTGAAGGGGGACAGGCTGGACATTAGTCAGCAGTGGGGAGCAGCTGTATTGGGCATCACTGGTTTCTCTGGAGTTTCTTTTTTTTCTTTTTTAATTACTATTATTATTACCATTAGGAGTAGTGGTATATTTTACTTTGTTTCAGTCATTAACCTGTTCTTAGCTCAAACCCTGTGTTTTTTACTTTTTCCCAATTCTCCTCCCCATCCCAGTGGGGCAGGGGGAGTGAGTGGCTGCGTGCTGCCTAATTGCTGCCCGGGGCTGAAGGGACACTGGGCTCACCCACCTGCCAAGGAAGCTGTGCTCCTTCAGTTTGACTGGGCAGTGATGAGCAAGGGGGATGAAAGAGCTTGCTCACTGTCCCAGTAGAGCAGCCTCATTGGGTGGTTGTACTGCCTCCAGCTTCTACAGTAGGTCCAAAGTAAGCAGAAATCCCAAGAGTTTTTGACAGTTTCTTTGTAGGACAGACTTAACTTGTGAAGAGTTTTTCTGGCTTTAAAACCTCTCTTGGTGCCAGTTGCAATGATTTCCTTCTGGCCAAAGTGATGGAGCAAGGCATTGAGGGTGTTTTTAACTCTATAGGTTGGGCAGGCAGATTTTTCTATTACTGATCCCAGGTTCTAAATCCATGCTTAGTATTTAGGGGATTAATCTCTTCCATCACCCCCTAGATGAGTTTTCAAGTGTAGTGTTTCTGAGGTGTTCTGCATGGCGTTGCTTAAGCTGTGAATTTGATTCTTCTTGTGGTCATGTGTTTCCTGTAACCTGTTTCCCTGCTCCCCCGAATCAGCAGCAGCTTGCTGCCTCTAGGGAATGGTTGGAATTGCTGGCTGTTATTGGGAAAAACTCCTTCCTCCTCTGAGAAACCCATGGCAGAGGCCAGCAGGTAAGGGCTGGAGTAAACACATCTGGGTGCTGGCACAGCTTGTCTCCTGCTGGCCCTGGAGAGTTGGAGCTGGTTCTTACCCCCAGCCCTGCAGCCTCACAGGGGGTTGTGCAGCTGTTTGTAGTCTGAAGTTTGGCACAGGCAGCTGTTCCCCAGTTGCTCAGTGGCAGTTGCACAGAGGCATGGATAATGGGATTTCTCAGTTGCTGGGATACTCAGACCAGAAGTTTATTTGGGGGATGCTAAACAAGGGCAAAATGGGGTTTTTACCTAATGAATGAAGTCACAGGTCTGAACAGGTAGTTCAGAGTGAGCTCAGTTATGAGGCAGAGAATATTTTTCCTTGTGTCACTGAGTTTATCTCCCTGTGTGCTTTCTGTAGGTAGGTTTGAGGTTTTTTTGGATCACAAATTAAATAGATCTGTCTCAAGAGCTCAGAGTTCAGTTTCTCCTTTGTAAAGTGTTTTGGGTATTCTCTGCATTGTATCCAAGAAGATAATTTTCAGCTGATGCTGGATGCTTGAACTGAAAGGCAGGACCTTGGAATTCAGTGTGTTCAGAAAGGAGTGAGGACAGAGCTGATGGGAAAGCTCTGCCCTGGACCACACACTTTGTGGCTCTTGTCTGGCTGCTGCTGTTACTCTGCCATGTAATTGTAGTCCTTTTGGGGCTTCAGTTTCTCTTACCTGTTCTTTCTCTGTTTTCTCTGTTATATTCCCTTCCCTGTGATTCTCTGCATGCTGCCTCAGGGTAAAGCCTGGCCTAAGCTTTCAGAGTTAGTATCTTTGCCAGCTTTCAGGCTTGCTGTTGAGAGTTCAGTATAATCCTTGGCAGTCAGTCCTGAATATTCCCATACCTGGACTAGATTCCATAGGATGAGCATCCCTGTTGCTCCAAGGGGAGTTCCTTATGGGAATGCATTAAGTAAAGCCTGGGATTTCCCATCACTCAGTCTAGGCCCAGATGATGAGAACTGAAATGCTTCATATGATGCAGGGGAACGATGTGATCCAGTTTTGGATTCCTTCACACTGCTGGGTGCCAGCTGTGGGTGTGGGGGGGAGTGTGGTGCTGCAGCCACCACGTCCTGGGCAGCAGGTATCCAAAACTCCCCTGGAGGGGAGACTGTTGACCTTAGGAGATTTTGGCACTAATGGAGGTGGTGTATGAAATGAATGTGAAATGCTGCTTCCCCGCATGTCAGAAATAATACTTTGATCAATTTTAATGTAGAGAGAACAGAAAAGTTACCCATGGGGTCCATTAAAAATGTGGTGAGTGAACCTATTGAAGGCCATGAGGATTATCACATGATGGTGAGTAACAGCTCTACTTTAATCATATCCATCTGATTCCTTCATGCAGCACACACTGCTGAGGCTGCAGGTCAGAGCAGCCTGGAGGTGGATGGTGGTTCCAGCCTTGTGGAGATGGGGACATGGGCTCCTCTCACACTGTCAATATTTTGAGCCCATATTGAATATCTGCAGTTGTGTGAAAATCCAGAGTGTTTTCACACAAACATGAAGTGCTTAAGCATTATTTTGTATCTTCTGACTGTGACAGTGTTAAGCCAGTAAACATGTTCACGACATTGCTCATGATTTCTTAATGATAGAGATATTTTTGGTACCTGGTTTAGTTTCTAGATTCTCTGGTACTTATATGAACAGGCCTTGGTGGAGGTTAAGAAAAAAGGGATTTGGTGCTGTAATGTCTTTTCACACCTATAATTTTCTGAACAACTCGCATGGGATCTAGCAAAGTTTTATTTCAGAAGAGAACTATGCTAATATACTGAAATTTTGGCTGTCCATTTTAATCCATGGGGTTTTTTTAAGGTCCTGCTTTTCAAAGCACAGTAACTAACTTCTGATGTTGAAGTTTCTTTTCTATAAGAGGTCTGTTTCCTTCTTTATGGGGAGGAAAGGGAAATGTTTTTCCCTCCCTCTAAAGTCATGGCCTGCAGGAGGGTGCTGCTCTAGTCTCTGTCCAAATACTTGATTTTTGATCACCCATGTGAGAAGAGGTCCTCTTCAGCACATGTTGCAATAAACTTACCCCACAGCAAGGGCAGAGGCATGCCCCTCTCCTGGGCATAGGAGTTGAGAATAGGACATTATGTCTACATATAAAGTCCTGTGACTATAAAAACATGGTCATTGCCCTGTTTAGATCCTGTTTGGCTTCTAAGCTCTGAGGTCTCTTTGGAGACTCTGAGTTATGCTTCACTCTGTCTACCAGAATAATTTCCTCATGTTCTTGAAACTGGCCAGGAGTTCTGGTTACTGTTGTGATGTTGTAAAAGGGAAGAGCTCGTGGTTTTCTCAGTGCTCTGCTGCCCTTGTTCTCTGCAATGCTCCTTTAATTGCCCACCAAAGAGCTGTGGAATGCCCCGAGTGCTGCAGGGAGCAGCAGGTGGGACAGGCTGGTCTGGTTTGGCAGTGGATGAGCTGTGCCTGTCCACTGGGACCAGCTCTTTGTTCCCATGTGTAAATGTTGTCATTTTTAATTGCAGGCATTTCAGCTGGGCCCAACAGAAGCATCTTACTACTGGGTCTATTGGGTCCCAACTCAGTATGTCGATGCAATCAAAGACACGGTGCTGGGGAAGTGGCAGTATTTTTGAAAGCACGCTCACCTCTGGCACAGGAAAATGACACAAATCTAAGGACACTGCTGGGAGAGGCCTCCAACATCCCTGGATGTGACAGTCCTGGAACTTATTAAAACATGCTAAACGAGGCATGGATGGAAGCCAGAGGTGATGTTCTTTCACCATTAGTTTACTTTTAACTTAAAATTTCACCATCCCTTTTCTGCAGTCAGCTTCAACCATATTTAAAGCAAATACAATGGAAATCAATAAATCTTAATTCACAAAATACCGTGTGTAATACACTTAAATCTGCTGACAGTTGATCTTCCAGTTTAGTTTTAAAAAGAAAATATTACTATGTATTATTGAGGCTTTTTTACATGGTTTGAACAAAACCAAATATTTTCATAATCTCTCAGTTATCAGCATTAGACTTACTTTAGTTACTTGGTTGTGACTGGGACTTTGAGGGGCAGATTTTCAAGAACTAACTGTAGCAGAGCACAGCGTCGCTGTTCGGTGAAGCCATATCCCGCTGGCCCTCCAGGGCAGCTTCCACTCCTTGGTAGCAGAACTAATTCTTTGTTTTAACCCAAAGATGCCCTGCTTGTTTGGGATTTTTCCTGGCCTTCTCCCGAGTCTGGCAGCTCCAGTTTGGTCTGTGTAGCGTGTTTGGAGCAGGTGAATTCTGCGGGGATGTTTTGTCGTGGCAGGTGAGCCAGTGCTGCCAGCTGCTCCCTCCCGTGCCCGGGCACTGCTTCACCTCCTGCCCTGGGCTGCTGCATTTTGGGAGCATTTTCTTGCTCGTGCATGTTGCAGTCCAGGATCCTTTTGCAGCTGCTGCGTTGACACTGAGCTGTTGGACTGGGAACACCCTTGTGCTGCTGGTGTGAGCAGGGAGTCACGGTGACATGGACACGGATGGAAACGCCGTAATGCTGCCGGTGGGAGCAGGGGGACACAGATCTCCCAAAGGGAGGGAACCACAGAGACCTTCCTGCCCTGTTTGGGGTGGGGGCAGTAAGGAAGAGAGAAGCTCAGATGCTGTTTTGGATCCTTAATAACAACAGCAGTCTTTTGTGAGCTGGTTTTGAAAATTTGTAGTGATCGAATTCAGTGAATCGTACTTTAGATTAACCATCCAGCAAGGGATGTTTTGAAATGTAAACCACCTTCCAGCTTTTCTCCTGTTCCAGTTCACAAGAAGCCCTCACACCTCATTCTGTCAGAAGGAACATGCTGTGCCTGGGCCTGTGGTGCTCTGTGTGTCAGGCCAGCCATCCATGTGCCATTTCTCTCAGGTGTTCTGAACTGAGCCCTCAGCCCTGCACAGGTGCAAAGCCCATAGCAGGTGGCACTGTGCAGCCAGACTGGAGCAGCTCACACATCCCTGCTCTGCATCAGCACTGGGGCTCTGTGCTGCCCCATGCCAGTAGCTCAAAGCCATGCAGAAACAGCCTTTTAGGAACAGCTAATCTGAATATGCTCCATATCCATTCTTCCCTCTCCTTGAGGGAAGAGCCCAGTTGAAGCACAGCAGTGCAAATTCTCAAATGAGTATTTATTTTACTTTTCTTTTACTTGAGAGACTGGAAAACACATTGGCTTTCTGGTAGGTGTTGAGGTCACATATTTCCCTGTAGCCTCTAGATAGCAGCTTTTAGTTTGTATTTTCTGTTTGAGCAGCCACACAATGTGAGCTCTAAAGGTGTTTCATATCCTACATAAAAACTAGTGATGTGCTTGTTACTCCTGTAGCTTGGGGTATTTCCTTTCTGTGTACAAGCCAGCAGCAGTGTGTCCTGACGTGTGGCTGGGGCCAGGAGAGCCGTGTCAGCTCCCTTGGCAGTCCCCTGGAGCAGGGGGGGGCAGAGAGGAGCTGGCCTGCCTTTACTGGTGGCAATGTCATGGATGAAACACAGCCCTCACACTTGTGATTTCCTCGTTGTCAGTCCTGGTGTTAAGGCTGAAATTAGCAACTTGCTACCTGGTGAAAGGTGTGGGCACTACAGGATAAAGCAAAGGGGTGACACTGGCTCTTCCAGTCACCTGGGGCCACGCTGGCACTTGCCACCTTGCTGGTTCTGTGATGATCAGCTCCCATTTGTTCCTCAATGTGCTCAGACCTGTCTGTGCATCTGTTTGTGTTCCGTTTCCTTTCCTGTTCCTTCACCCCCTTGCTCCTGGGGAGGGCAGGAGCAGTTGTGGTGCCCTGGTGCCCGAGTTCCAGCTCCTGTGGCTTCTGTGCAGGACGCAGCGGCCGGTGAGTAACTCTGGGGCAGGTGGGGACAGGCACTGACCACTGCTGGGGCACAGGGCAGCGTCACACCCCGTGCCGGGGGCACAGCTGCTCTGTCCTGGGCCACGTACAGCCCAGCAGCTCAAAGGAGACTCAGCACAAACCCCTTGGTTACGTACAAATTTTAAACATGAAGAAAATACTATACACTAAGAAAATGTGATCCTGTTTAGGTGCTTCCTTGCAGGTTGGATCTGATTGGAAAAATGAAATTGTCTCATTTTTTTGTTCTATGTGCAAAGTTTGAATTAAAATACAGGAAAGTGACTTATAATTGCTTTAGTTGGTGTTTGTTGGCTCAATATCCCAGGCTTCTTGGGACCTCTTTGAAATGAGTATTGTAGTTGAAATTAGCAGTTCTGCTTTTAAGATCCTTTCTCATTGGGAATGATGTGGAGTTGGGTATGTTCTGGCATACACCAGTTTTTCCAAGGCAGTTACTGACATTAAGAAACACCCTCTTTTTAGTGGGATAGTGCCACAGTTGCCTCTCAGCCATTGCCTGCCTCTCTCAGCTTTGGATTTGTCTCTCTGGTCACTGTGACCATCCCAAGGCAGACTCAGCATAACCAGTGATCCCAGGGAGGAGTTTGGTCCTCAGTGAGACAGTGCGTGAGTAAATTGTGAGTACACTTGGAACTTGCAGTTGGTGATAAAGATGGTTCTGAGACCTGACATACATTCTGTGGGCAGTTACCAGTACCAGCTGCACAGATGTGCATTTCTGTTAAATCACAATTTACCAGGGTGCTCTCAGCAGCATCTGCTTCCTGCTGTGTGTAGGTGTGATTCCATGGGAGCACCCTGGGGTGCCACTCCATATGAGGTTGCACTGGGTGTTTTCTGGGCTTGCTAATTGCAGATTAAAGTATTGGTGAGGCAAATGCAGGTCCCCGCAGGACACAGCTGGTGTTTGCTGTTGGCTGCTCCCAGAGCCCAGGCAGTGTCCCCTCGGTGCTGCCATCTTGGGATTCCTCCTGCCAGTCCCCCAGCTCCTTCCCTACCTTGTTCCATGACACTGGGTATCACAGCTCACCTGTGTGCCACCCCTTCCCCCTCTCTGTGCCCAGCACTGCAGGTTTCTCCTCCTCTGCTTGTCCCAAGTTCAGTATCCTTTCCTCTGTTGGTGCAACCCAAGTTTAAGCAGTCCCAGGATCACTGCTTCCTCAGGAATGCAGAAGTGTTATTGCTCAGCCTGGTTGGGGTTTGAACAGAGACTGTCTTGCATGAAGAGCTTGTGTTACTCACGTGGTTTCATACCAAGTTTAAAGTAAATTATTAATTTCCATTAATGACTTTGATGAGGAATGTGTAACTACAGTCAGGGTGTTCTGGTGATGGAAGAGAGGGATCTGGATTCAAAGGAGATAAACTCAGCACCACCACACTGTGCTGGTGGCACACACACCCTGCCCAGCTTGCACCTGCTGCCTGGTGCCCACTGCTCCGTGCTCTAAGGGCCAAAGAGAAACAATTCCCTGCTGCTCCATGCCCAGGTGCCACGGTGGGGTCTGCTCTGCACCCTGCCCACAGCCACGGTCCCGACCCCTGCCTCGGGCTCAGCACTCCCTGCTCCCGTCCTTGCAGGGCTTGTTTCCAGACTCCCCTTTGTTTACTTTTCTTCCTTTGTAACTTGGTTTTTCCAGTGGAGCCATTCTCACCCTCAGTTCTGTCCAGCACCTCTCCCCACCTGTTAGGATGAGGCCAATGGCATCTTGTTCTGTTAGTGAGTGTCCTTGTCACCGGAGGGGAGGGGGGCACCAGGAGAGCCCTAGCAAGGCTTGTATGAAACGTGGCCATTTTACCTTCTAGCCAAGGATTTGCCTTGGTAGCTCATGGAAGTTCACTCTGTCTTATCCATACTCAAAGCAATTAATTCTTTGGTTTTATATTAAAAAAAAAACAACTTAGATATTTGTGTCCACTGCAGATTTATTTTAAATGGAATATGTGAGTACCATGTATTATGGTATTTTTAAATAATCTATTGCCTATTTTGGGGGGAGGGAGATGACAAATATTTAGTCTTAGATTTGCACTGCTGGATTTTTTTAAGTGTAACCTTGACTGGTTATCCTGGTGTTTTATTCTGTAAGATTAGTCTTATGAATTAAAGTTTGATAATTAAGTATTTCTGTGTTTGAGTGTTTCAATATTCTGTATGTACTGAGCTGCTTCCTCCTGCATGAACAACTGTGAGCAAAGGGTTTGTACTGAGTTTCTTTGCAGGAAGATGGACGCAGGCTGAAGTTCAGGGGACCCCCACATCTGGTGACACATCAAAGCCGTGGGTGCCCATCTCCCATGGTGGGGATTTGGTTCTGCTGCCCTGTGCCAGTGCACAGGCATGGCCTGTGGATTACGGGATGGTGTCTCCCTCCCTGCCCAAAGCCAAGCTTTAATCTGCTCTTGCGCCGAGCTGGGCTGGTGCTGCTGGCCTGGCCTGGCTGCGGTGTCACAGTCCCGCTCCCACTACACAGCCCGAAGCGGGTGCTCGGAGCAGCCCCAGTGCCGGGCGTGTGGCACCCTCCGGATTGCCGTGCTGAGACGGCGCTGCTCGGCCTCGCCTCCGCCTTTAGACACCTCCTGTCCCACCCAAACCCCGCTGTCAGACAGGTCGGCAGCCCCCGGTTTGCGCTGCCACTCTCCCAGCGTGTGCCGCGGGCCGGCTGCTGCTCGCTGTGCTGCCGGGGGTGCCCTGGCTGTCGGGGCCCGCTGCTGCTCGCTGTGCTGCCGGGGGTGCCCTGGCTGTCGGGGCCGGCTGCTGCTCGCTGTGCTGCCGGGGGTGCCCTGGCTGTCGGGGCCCGCTGCTGCTCGCTGTGGTGCCGGGGGAGATCGG
>JAYDZK010000044.1:15808720-15824522 GCA_034509185.1 Euphonia xanthogaster | reverse complement strand
CCGGGAGGCGCGCCGGGGGCTCCTGCCGCCGCCGCCGCTGCCGCTGCTGCCGCTGCTCCGGCTGCTCCTGCTGCTGCTCCCGCCTCCCCCGGCACAGGTACGGCCGCCGCTGGCAGCGCGGGGTGCGCCAGGGTGGGACAGCGCCCGGGAGGGGACAGCGCGGGGGGACAGCGAGGTATGAGCCTGTGCTCACCGTGCCCCGCGCGTCCTGCGGGCGGGCACACGACCTTGGTGCCCGGGGTGTGACAGGGGCACCCCGCGCTCGGGGCAGGTGTTCGTGGTGTGGGTGACGGGCCGTGGTGCCCGCGGGGCCGGAATGCTGCCGGGGGCCCTTGGCCGTACGTGGGTGGCGCTGGCCGCTGTGACATGGAGAGCCGGGCTGTCACCCGAGCCGGGGGCTCTTGCGGTACCCAGAGCGGAGGTTGTTCTCCATCCTCACCCCTGAGCCTGGCTGTGGCCGGCAGCGGAGTCCCCTTCCCCCTCTGCCTGGTCCTGCCTGCGGAGCTGCTGCCTGTCAGGGTGGTGCCTTTGGAGCCGGATCTAGCTCCTGCAGCTGGCGGCGGTTCAAGTGGATAGGCAGCGTGCCAGGGTGGCTTTGGATTACACGACTAGAGCTGCTCCACTGGAGGAAGCAGGGGATGCTGGCGCCGAGTATCTGTCTGTGCTTGGCCATCCCTCTCTATCCATCCTTGGGGAGCGAGTGTGCCCTGAACCCACAGCTGAGCTCGGCCTCAGCGGCATCACTGCAGAGTCCAGAGTGCTGTGGTGGAACCTCGGGAAAGCTCCTGGGACAGCTCGTGGGAACAGCCACACTTATGAGCTGGGGCTGGGACCAGGGGGAGGGTGGCAGCTCCCAGGGATCCAGTACTCCCAGTTCTGCCCATGGTGGTTTATGGGGAGCAGGGCAGGCAGCCTGGCCTTTGTCCAAGTGCCCTGGCACCAATACACTTGCAGAAGGGATGGAAAAACCCCAGCGCTTCAGGGGGAAAGGAAGCAGAGAGCCCTGTTGGCTGGGGGGGCCCGGCAGTCTCAGTTCCCCCCTCTCAGGTGGCCACACTGCAAGAGCCCCGTATCTGCCAGCCTGGCACGTCCCTCCTGCATGGCCGTGGGGGCTGGAGGAGCCATGGTGGGGAGCAGTTCCCTGCCATGTCCTCTGGGCAAAGCCAGAGCAGGGAAACTCACTCTGACCTCACCTGAGAGTTAAGCAAAAAGAAGTGCAAATAAAAGAACTGGGCTGGAGGCATAGAGGGTGATATGAGGTGCATTGTGAGGGAGACTGTGTGTGCTCCTGTGCTTTGCTGCAGCTGAAGGAGTCTCCTGGCCCTGCCGTGCCACAGCCACTCTTGTACTGTCAGCTTCTGCTCTGCACATGGTCTCAGGCTCGCATGCAGTCCTGGCTGGGCTGGGCTGCTGGCTGGTTCCTGCTCCCCAGCCAGGACAGGCCCTCGGGACAGGCTCTGCCAGCTCAGGCTCCCAGAGCAGCGAGGGGACTACTGAGGGGCTGGGCTCCAGGGGTGTCCTTGTGCCTCTCATGCTAATCTGTGGCCATCCAGGGGCTTATGTGCTGCTGCCAAATCCCTGGCATTGGGGACTGCCAGAGCCATGTGTGTCTCGTGCTGTTTGCCCATCCCTGTTTGCTGACAGGGTGAGGCTGGCATATGTGGCACTGGCTGAGCTGGCACTCGCTATGCAGACGCCATACGTGGAAGCAGCAGCTCCTCTTCCCTGGTGAATTTGCAATTACTTCCTCAATGTCAGATAGCTGAAACCTGCAGCTCTGAAGGCCAGGCAAGCAATCATCACTTCTCTGGCATGAAAAGTCACCAGACTTGTTTGTATCTGGAAGGAGCCGACGGTCGAGATGCTCTTAGAAAGGCATCCAGGGTTGTGACTGGGAACAGCCACACTGCAATTCATCCCACCTTGGGAAAACTTGTTCCAGGGAGAGGGAAGGCCCAGGATGGCTCTGGTGGGATGCAAGCCAGGGAGCCAGGGGCTGTAGGTGCGGGTGGTGCCGGTCACTGAGGGGGCAGCTGCCCCAGGAGCTGAGCTGCACAGAGGAGCTGGGCTGGGGGATTGTTCCCAAGTCTGGCTGATCTCTTGAGGATGGTGTCTGTCCTAGAGCCTCAAAGGTGGTGCTGTGACTGTCCCAGAAACACTGCTCTTCATCTCCACACTGGATGGGAACCTCCACGCTGTCAGCAAGAGCACAGGGGACATCAAGTGGACCCTGAAGGATGGTGAGTAGTGACTGGGAGGCGTTTGCTTATGGCCTAGCTCCTGGAGCATATTTGGGGTTTGGGAATGCTCCCCTGGCCTGGCTCTTGCTGGATGGGCTCTGGGCTGCCAGTGCCTCCAGTCCTGGGGTGCGCTGCCAGCCCCAGCCCCAGGCACAGCTGAGCACAGTTGAGCATCTGCCATTGGTGTCTCTTTTGTCTCTGAAAGGCAAACAGGCTGCGTGACTGGGCTGGGTGACAGTGCCACGCTGGATAAACAGTGGTGGTGTGCTGTCCCACTCACAGGAGCGCTGCTGATGTGGCCTCTTACTCTCTGTTTCAGATCCCATTCTGCAGGTGCCGGTCTACGTGGCTGAGTGAGTGTCACCCCCACTGGGCAGTGCAGGAGGCTCCCCGATAACTGATGGAGCAACAGCAGGAAAGGGGAACCACAGAGAAATGAAATGCCCAGCCCATGCCATGGCATCACCTTACCCTGTCCCTGGTGCTGGCACGTGGCACATGGTGATGAGGAGGAGCTGTCACCTGCTGCACAGCTGAGGAGCTCTCAGCTCAATTACACACACCAGCATGGAGAGAAATAGAGGGAAATCCCCCTGAAAGTTCAGGGGCAGGCAGGGCAGCAAGAGCTCCTTGAGACAGGCAGGGCATCCACCAGCCTGGTGGGTGGGCGGGTGGGCACTGGGTGGCTGTGGGAAGTCCCAGGATTGACCAGAGTGGGATTTATCTCCTGCAAAATCCAGTGCTGCAGGTGCCCAGGAAAGGTCAAGTCCTGCAGGGACTTACCCCAGAGCAAACTTCTAAAGGGGATTCTGCCTTTAGAACCTGTGTCCTTGGAGGTGCCCAGGGCAGGGGGTGGCTCTTGTTTTATCCTTCTCTCGTGCTTCCCAGGCCAGCATTCCTTCCAGACCCCAATGATGGCAGCCTGTATATCCTGGGAGGAAAGAACAAAGAAGGCTTGATGGTCAGTAGGGCTGTGGGGCTGTGGGCATCCTGTGAGCCCCTGGGGTGCCCTGGGCCACAGAGGTGACTGTGCCCTGCTCCTGTGTTGCAGAAGCTGCCCTTCACCATCCCAGAGCTGGTGCAGTCCTCGCCGTGCCGCAGCTCGGACGGAGTGCTCTACACGGGTACGGAGCGCTGGGGCGTGCGGGACAGCGCTGCCCGGGCGCCGTGCAGGGCCACAGGCAGGGCTCAGCCCGAGCTCCTGGGCACAGGGGGCTGCAGGGGCTTACAAAGAACGCGTTCTCCTTCTCAGGGAAGAAGCAGGACACCTGGTTCATTGTGGACCCCAAGTCAGGGAAGAAGCAGACCACCCTCTCAACAGAGGCCTGGGATGGTCTGTGCCCATCCAGCCCCTTGCTCTACATCGGACGGACCCGTAAGTGCCCCCATCGACCACCTGGTGCCAGGAATGGGGCACTGGAGGTGACCTCCTGCCCTGCTCCTGTCCCCAGAGTACGTCATCACCATGTATGACACCAAGTCACGGGAGCTGCGCTGGAATGCCACCTTCTCCGAGTACTCGGCCCCGCTCTGCGAGGAGTCCTACCACTACAGTGAGTGGAACTGCAGCAGCCACGGGAGCCGTGGCCGTCATGGCACACAGCTCCCCAGTGCCCACTCGCAGCTGGACTCTGGCTGTGCAGGGGCCTGGGGTGGCAGTGCCAGGGCCAGCAGGTCTCAGCTGTGCCCATTGCTGGGGAGAACAGGCAGCAGCCCATGGCCAGTGGCAGAACTGAGGGTGACCAGAGGAGACACAGTCAAACTGCTGCATCCCTCATCCCTCTTGCTCTCTCCAGAAATGGCACATTTGGCCTCAAGCGGGGACGGGCTGGTGGTGACCCTGGACAAGGAGAGCGGGGAGGTCCTGTGGGCGCAGAACTACGGCTCACCTGTGGTTGGCATCTACCTGTGGCACCAGGACAGCCTGCGCCGCCTCCCCCACCTCAACCTGGCCATGGAGACCCTGCGCTATCTGACCTTCCAGTCACAGGACATCCACGTCCTCAAGTGGAGCTACCAGTCCGTCAAGGACTTCGCCGCCACCAAGACCCAGCTGCTGTACGTGGTTCCTGAGCGGTGGCAGCCGGTGGCATTCATGTTCCCCGTGCTCGGCCACCCTGATCCGTGGCAGATGGAAGGTGATGCTTGTCCTTGCCCTGCAGGCCGGCGCTCTACGTGGGGAAGCACACCACCAGTTTCTACGCCGTGACCTCCCTGGTGCATGGCAGCGTGGCGCTGGTGGTGAGTGTCCCCTCTGCCCCACTGGAGCCACCACAGCATGTCTGGCTGCCTGGTGCCCCACGAGCTGCCACATCCCCAGCCCCAGGGCATCACGCTGGCCAGGATTGACGGCCCCACCACGGACGACGTGACCATGAGGGAGTCTGGGGAGTGCGAGATCACGCCCAGCACGGACGTCAAGTACCCGCAGGGCAGCATCACCTCACTTCCCAACCAGTGGCTCCTCATAGGTGCGGAGCTGTGGTAGGCACAGACTCACCCATGTCCTGGGTCAGTCCCGAGCTGCTGCTGTGCTTTAGGGACAATAGGATGACCTGCTCTGCCCAGTGGGGTGAATGGGATTAAGGCTGAGTCGCCTCAGGCTGGGGTAATGCTGGCTTGGGACTCCTTTCAGCCCCTCCTTCTGTCCTCTCCCCCTTGGGACTCGTTTCAGCCCATCCTTGTCCCCTCCCCGAGAGTGACTGCTGGACACCCTGTGCAGGGGTGGGCAGGGACCCTTTGAAGTAGGGCTCACAGTTACCCATGCTGGGGGTCCCATGAGAAGTGACCCCCCTACTCCAGGAGAGCCAGGGCTGCTGGCAAGGGATGGATGCTGAAACCCAGAGGTGAAGTGAGGGTTGTCTCTGTTCCCTTCATGCCACAGGGCACCATGAGCTGCCTCCCTTGGTCCACACCACGATGCTGCGAGCCTTCCCAGAGAACCTGAGAAAAACCACGGAAACCATCATCCCCAGGGCTCCTCCCACCAGGACCGTGTTCAATGATGTGAGTGGTGAAGGGTGCTGGGTCACTGAAGGGTCTGTGCTGCTTGGGGTGGGCAGTGGGCTCCCAGCATGGGACAGGACAGGAAGGAAGTCCCAAACCCAATGCCTCACCCAGCCCTGGGTGTGTGTTGCAGTTCCTGGCCCCGAGCAGCCCGGAGGAGCCAGCTGTCCGCAGCGAGGAGCAGCTCCAGCCAGACCCCAGGCCAGGAGAGCAGGTGGAGGTGTACCCCGAGTCTGGCACCTGGGACCTGCTGATAGCTGGCCTCGGCACGGCTCTGCTGGGCGGGGGAATCCTGGTCCTGCTGTTCACGGTGAGTGCTGGTGGTGGAAGGAGAGGGACAGCGGAGCCAATGCCCCGGCGTGGCTCCAGGCTCTGAGCAGTCTCGTTGTTTGTGTTCCAGAAACTGCAGCGGCAGCATGTGGCCCAGCAGCAGCAGCTGGAGGAGCAGATACAGCTCCTGCAGCAGCAGCAGGAGATGCTGCGCTCGGGCCGAGTCTCCAGGGAGGGCATCCCTGAGGAGCCCGGGGAGCTGGAGCTGAGCCAGGGAAGTGCCTCAGAGCTCCCACAGAGCTTCAACCCCTCCGCCTGCCTGAAGGAGCTGGCTAATGGGACAGTCAGCCCAGAGCCAGCTGTCCCAGTGGCTGCTGAAGGTGAGTGCGGGGGGAATGGGCAGGCTGTGGGGGCTTCTGCCCAGGGATGCCAGCACCCAGAGCAGGTGCAGGGATGCCGCAGATGAGAGGGCTGCAGCCCACCTAGGATGGGAGGAGGTGCCAGATCTGCTGCTGGACGAGCATGGGCTACATAGGAGTAGGGCCCAAGAAATGGCCAGATGAATAAACAGGTGTCCTCCATACAGAACTAATGCTTGGAGGCTGGAAGACGGCTGTCTTCTCTCTGTTGCAGATGCAGAACCAGACCTGGTTGTAGTTGGGAAAGTTTCTTTTAACCCCAAGGACGTGCTGGGCCATGGAGCTGGAGGAACCTTTGTCTTCAGGTGGGTGACAGCAGGTGCCTGCCCCTACTCTGCTCCCTTTCTCCCTGGAAGCCACAGGGATAGTGGCAAGGCAGCTCAGGGTGGTGGCCACTGGCTCAGGGACTTTTGAGAGCTCACTTCCTTCACCTTTTTCTGGTCCTCATCCCACCCATCCTGGAGCTGGGCTGGTGGCCCTCATTGCCCAGGCACTGGGTACACAGGGCAGGTGCCCCTTGCACCCCCTCCCTGCCTGCCTGCACCTGCTCTGGCCCCTCGCACGGTTCCTAGGCTCTGGCTGAGCTCCTTTTCTGAACACAGAAAAGGTGAGGGATGTAATTTTCCTGCGGAATTGAGACCCTCCATTTCGCAGCTTACACTGGGAAGATCTCTTCCTGTTGGTGATGTGCCAAGGCTTTGGGGGTGCAGCAGAGTGACCCATGCTGGGGACCCTGTGGGTGAGCATGGCTGGGCCCTGCTGCACACGGGCACACCGGGGGCTCTCTGCACAGGGGGCAGTTCGAGGGCCGCAGTGTGGCCGTGAAGCGTCTCCTGCCCGAGTGTGTGCACCTGCTGGACCGCGAGGTGCAGCTGCTCCGCGAGTCGGACGAGCACCCCCACGTGGTCCGCTACTTCTGCACGGAGCGGGACCGGCAGTTCCACTACATCGCCATCGAGCTGTGCTCCGCCACGCTGCAGGAGGTGAGCCGGGCACAGGGCTGCTGCTGCGGCCCTGGGAGCCCTGCAAACACCAGCCTTGGGCACAAACTGCCTCAGCAGGGGCTCCTCTCCATCGCCCCCCATCACGCTGGGGTGGGTGTCTCTCCAGCCAGCTTGCCTTTGCCCAGTAAATCAGGCTTAGTTCCTGTCCTCCTGTGTGGTTCCAGTACGTGGAGAGCCCCAGGTTTGAGCGCCGTGGGCTGGACCCGGTGTCCGTGCTGCGTCAGACCATGTCCGGGCTGGCCCACCTGCACTCCCTCAGCATCGGTAAGGGCCAGCCATCCCCTTGCAGCCCCTCCTCAGCGCATGCTGCGGGCTTTGGGCAGCAGCTGTGGGGGTCAGCAGCACCTGGGGCTGTGGCAGAGCCCTGCTTGCTCCAGCCCTGCCAGGTGACACCACAGCCTCTCACTTGCAGTGCACCGTGACCTGAAGCCCTGTAACATCCTCATCTCTGCCCCGAACTGCCACGGGCAGATCCGCGCCGTCATCTCCGACTTCGGCCTTTGCAAGAAGCTTCAGGGGGGACGACAGAGCTTCAGCCTCCACTCCGGGATCCCTGGCACCGAGGGCTGGATCGCGCCCGAGGTGCTGCAGGAGGCCCCCAAGGAGAACCCTGTCAGTGAGCCGTGGCCACCCCTGCCCCGGGTGCTCCTTGGGCCCATTGTGGCTGTGTCCCCCATGGTGGCAGTGGCCTCAGGTCACACTGCTGGGGTGCACAATTAAGATGAGAACTCCATGAGCCAGAGCCAGCCCAGACACAGGCACTGTGCTCCTTGCCAGGGCTGTCCTCATCCCACTGACCTTGTGGGACAGTGCCCAGCTGTGTTCAGCACAGGTGTCTCATTAGGCTCCGTTAGTCCTCAGAAATTTGGGGTGGGGAGGTTGGAGGGGCTGTGGGTTGCTGCCAAGGTCACGCTTCCTCTCTCTTCAGAACTGGGGATCTCGTTCCCACTGGAAGCAGCTGCTGCACTGCTCCTGGACAGGGCAGTGTTGGGGCTCATGCTGATGCCCATTTGCCTGCTGGTGGGGCACCAGCAGCCTCTGCATGTCTGTTGGGCTGTGGGGTCCTGAATTCTGGCTGTGCCTCTGGAAACCCCTTCTCTGTTGGGGACCTGGGGTGGTGGGGCTCCCTGACGCAGGTAGCAGAGCAGGAACCCCATGTGATGCATTTTCCAGCAGCTCTGCAGCCAATGACAAATTGTCCACATGAAAAGACAGAAAAGTGGGAGGTAAAGGTTTCCTCGCCCTTTGCCTGAGGGTCCCACATGCCCCCGTGTTTTGCAGACCAGTGCTGTGGACATCTTCTCAGCCGGGTGCATCTTCTACTACGTGGTGTCGGGGGGACAGCACCCCTTTGGGGACAGCCTGCGGCGCCAGGCCAACATCCTGGCGGGCTCCTACCAGCTGAGCTGCCTGCAGGAGGAGGCTCACGGTGAGACCCTTCCCCAGTGGCACCGCACGGCGGGGAGGCTCCGCGCTGAGGGCAGCTCCCGCTCCTGGCGCAGGGGTGAGCTCTCTGCTGTTTTGCTTCACCCCCAGACAAACTCGTTGCGAGGGAGCTGATTGTGGCAATGATCAGCTCCGAGCCCCAGCGCCGGCCCTCGGCCCCTCTGGTCCTTGTGCATCCCTTTTTCTGGAGTCAGGAGAAGCAGCTGCAGTTCTTCCAGGTGAGCCTGTGCTGTCCTACTGACAGTGATTGCAGGTGTACACTGAAAAACGTGCTGGAAATTGCTGCATTTAGATCAACATGCTCCTTGTGAGCTACTCTTAGGAGGGGTGAGGGGTCCCTGGGTCTCTGTCCCACCTTGTGCAGAGCAAGAGCAGTGCCATACCCACCTCTTGGGCACCTAGGACGTCAGTGACCGTGTGGAGAAGGAGCCAGCCGAGGGGCCCATCGTCTCAGCCCTGGAATCGGGGGGACGGGCAGTGGTGAGGACCAACTGGAGGATGCACATCTCCCTCCCGCTGCAGATGGGTGAGCGTGGAGGGGCCAGGCTCATCATTGGGTCCAGTGAAGCAGGCAGGGACTGGGGCTCCAGGGGCTGGTGCTTTTACTGGTCAGTAGGCACCTGCTTGTGCCCAGGAGCCAAAAAGCGAGTCAGGGAAAGGTGGCAGCCCTTCCTTGGGAGGCCACAGTGCAGCAGGACTGGGGCTGGCACTACAGGGGCTGTGTCCCCCCTCACTCCGTGTCTGTCCTGCTGTCCCCAGACCTGAGGAAGTTCCGCACCTACAAGGGGGGATCAGTGCGTGACCTGCTGCGGGCCATGAGGAACAAGGTACGGCCACCCAGCTGCCCTTGGCCCTGCCACCTCCAGTGTCCCCATCCTCTCTCACCTCACCCTCTCTCCTGCAGAAGCACCACTACCACGAGCTGCCGGCCGACGTGCGAGTGGCCCTGGGCTCCGTCCCCGAGGGCTTCGTGCAGTACTTCACCTCCCGCTTCCCGCGGCTGCTGCTGCACACGCACGGGGCCATGCGGGTCTGCGCCCACGAGCGCACCTTCCGCTCCTACTACTGCCAGGGCCCGAGGGGCGACGGCGCCTGAGGGCCGCGGGTCATGCCCAAGGGGCCATGGCACCTGAGGGCCGCGGGTCATGCCCGAGGGGCGACGGCGCCTGAGGGCCGCGGGTCATGCCCGAGGGGCAAAGGTGCCTGAGGGCCGCGGGTCATGCCCGAGGGGCGACGGCGCCTGAGGGCCGCGGGTCGTGCCCGAGGGGCAGTGGCGCCTGAGGGCCACGGGTCATGCCCAAGGGCTGCGGGTCGTGCCTGAGGGGCAGTGGTGCCCGAGGGCCATGGGTCATGCCTGAGGGCCATGCCCGAGGGCTGTGGGTCGTACCCGAGGGCTGTGGCTGCTGCTCCCCGCCCAGGCCCTCTCTCGGTGTCCTGCTGCCAGCCAGGTGAGGGCTCAGCGGGTGGGCCCTGGGCAAAACTGTGCCCTCACCTGGGGGACCCTCTGGGCAACCAGCACACTGCCAGCACTCAGTCAGACTCAGGTGTGAAGGCATTTGGGTCAGAAAGCAAAGACATCTTGGGGGGACACAGTGCTTGAAGAAGAAGGAAAACACATTGTGTCTTCACAGTGGGGCCCTGGCACAGCCACACCCTCAGGCTGCCATCGGCCCCGGGGGACATTCACCAGGGACAGGAAGCTTTGTCCCGCTTTGTCCCACGGGTTCTCTCCTGTGCCAGCTTCCCCAGCCTCTCCTGCTACCCAGGGCTGGTGTCCTTGGGTGCTCTGGTTCATGGCATTCCCATGGGGATGTGGTCCCTGTGAGCCAGCCTCCAGCACCAGCTGAGCCCCTGGGCACAAAGAGCCCCACAGCAAAGCTCCTCTGCTGAACAGCAATAATTTTGTATAGTTTGATTCCTCTGTGTACTGGGGTGTAGGATTTTGTTACACGGGTAACAGGGTTTGTACCAGATTTCTTTTCAGAATATATTTATACAAAATGTTTTAAAAAAAATTAAAAAATAAAAACTAAAGCTTGTCCTGCTTAAAAACAAACTGGCCTAAGAGCACCTCTAGTTGCTGGCAGGGAACAGTGGTGGAAGAACAACACAGGCAGGGCCCTGGGCTGCTGCTGCTTGAGTAGACTTGTGTTGATTCTTTAGCCATAATTAGTCATGGAGCCAAGGAAGAGGCAAGCCCAGCCCGGGGCTGGCAGTAGGGGTAAGAGGATGCCTCATTCAGAGAGGAAGCCAGAGAGGTGCTGCCCCCCTCTCAGCAAGGCAAAGGGAAGTGATGCTGTGTCAAACAACGTTTATTCAAGTTATGCAATATACAAAAGTTGAGGTTTCATGGAGTTTCAGTATTAAAAGGCCGATTGCTCAAATCTCACCCCGGGCTCATCCAATACCTTACCTGAGCTCCTACCAGAGGAAACGAAGCCCAGAGCACAGGCACAGCCATGTACAGACACCTCACTGCCAGCTCTGCTCTCTCGAGAGCAGGCCCAGGCACCTCAAACGAGAGGGCTGGTTTGGAGCTGGGTTTTTGGCTTTGGGAAATGAGAAAAACAGGCTAGGTAGGGAATTTAAAAATACACTTTGTTAGGAGCGGGAAGCAAGAAACCTTTGGGCACCAGTCAGTGAACAACACCATCCCACAGCAGCAGGGGCTTCCTTAAGGCAATGAGCCCATACCCAGGAGTGGGAACCCAGCTGGGCCACGGGAGGGAAGCTGCCAGACCTCCCCCCTCCACAGCTGGGCAGGTTGGCACCGATGTCGAGTCCAGCAAGAACAAGGCCTAAGAGGAAGATTTCACCCGGCCTGAGCCAGACTTGGAGCTGAGGAGCTTCTCCACCATGGTGCGGGCGTAGCGCAGGCGGCTGGCCAGCTCCCGGCAGCAGCCATGCTCCTCGATCAGGCTCAGCTTGTACGTGCGGAAGTCCCGTTTCTCATCTATGTATGTGACAGCAGCCATGAGAGGGCACAGGATGACCTTGGTGTGGTCCTGGGGGGAGAGAACACACACTCACTGAGCGCTGTGCTCCTTGGGGCAGCATTTCCTCTGGATGAGCCATCTCGGCACACCCGGAGCGTGTGACGAGGTCCCTCTGTAGAACTCCTTCAGAGTGCAGCAAAGGGCAACAGGTGGCTGCAGCAGCCAGCCTGCTGCTCCAGAGCACAGCCCCTCATATGTGAGGAGAGTCTGGGGGCTTTAGATACCAGCACAGACAGCTCCCAGAGCCAGGCTTCCTGGGCAAAGCCTTGGCTCAGGTCATCCCCTCCTGCTACACCGTCCAAGCCGCACCACATGCGGCCAGAGCCACGACCCTACAAAGAGCCTCACCTGGAAGAAGTTGATCTGCACGGTGCCGTTGCTGAGGTGCAGGATGATGGCACTGCGGGTCCGGAACCAGGTGCACAGGTAGGGCAGTCGGGCCAGCTCGTCCCCTTCCCGTGGCGTGATGTTCGCCCCCGCCTTCAGCAAGTGCTCGCTCATGTAATTCCGGAAGTATTTCAGTAGTGTTATCTGCAGGAGGGATGGGCTGTGAGGGGCTGAGGGTGACCCCGGGCACCGGGGAGGATCACTGGGACTGCCATCACAGTCCCAGACCCTCCTTACATCTTTCAGAGGTTGAGGTGTCACAGCAAAAACTTGTGGAAATCCTCAAAGTTAACTCTGACCGTGACCCATCAGACTCACTTTGCTGAACACTTTGGTACATGCAAGTCATGTGAGCACTTAAATTTCTGTGAAACTACTCATAAATGAGCCTCACATAGCAGCTAGAGCTGCTAGTGTTTGACTTCGGGGCCATGTGTCACCAGCTAGAGGAAGCCTGCAAAGTTCCAGTGGTCTCCAATAAATGTTTCTCCCTGGAACCACCCTGCCCTCAAAGTCTAAGGGTGGCAGGAGTCTCACCACCCCTCAGCCAGGGCTCTTGTCCCTAGGACTGACCTTCTTGTTGAGGGCAGAAGGGTAGGACCTCACAGTGAAGTAGGACTCCGTGTTGTTCTGCTCAATGTACTGCAGGTTGTCCCCGTCGTTGTACATGATGAGCCGAGTGGAGTCGTTGAAGAGAACCCCAACGCTGTTGTCACAGAGCTGGTAACCTGCCCAGAAGGGACCCCATGAGATCTCCAATCTCAGGGGACCACCAGCAGTGGGAAGTACCAAGGCAGATGGTTTATCACCCAGGGATTCCCTAACAGCCACCCCACCAACGCCCTGCCAGGTCTCTTTGGGGAGGTCTGGCTGGCACTTTTCCACCTCTGATTTGTCATCTCCCTTATTGCATCAGCTGCTTCAAAAACAGCTTCTGCTGCCACCGTGGATCCCTGTGCAGGCTGGGGAGAGCTTGGTCACCTCATGCACAGGTACCATTGTCCACGTTAAAGTGGCCAGGGCTGATAGTCAGCTACCAGTGCTCTGGATTCCTGGGGTATTTGGTAAGATTCCTGGCAGTGGTCTTGGACACATACACTGGAATGAGGTGATTAAAAACCCAGGCCTAGGAAATGCCCCAATCCAGGCTTCTCCCAGCCCCCTCAGACACAAGGAAAGCCTGAAGCATTGCCACCCATGGTATTTACCGAGTCCATATTTATCCGAGTAGTCCACCCATTTGCTAACCCAGAAGATGGGAATGCAGGCCGGGTCCTCAGCTTCTTCTGCAGGAAGAAAGCAGCTTGTTAGGAGACATTTCCCACAGCCAGTGCACCTCACGAGGCCCGTGGGCTGCCCCAGGCTCACCTTGCCTCACTGCTACTCTCTCGGAGGGCTTGGCTGCATTGACTGCAGTAAGCTGCTGCAACATGTCAGCCAGGTGGCAGCTGACAGCATCTCCCACCTCCCGCAGCCCCGCTGCTTCCTCCTTGTCCGGCAAGGGCTCCTGGGCAGGGCTGTCCAGTCCTGGGCCAGAGAGAGAACACTGTGAGGCGTGACCAGGGCGAGGTTCCAAAGGCACCAGGTACAGACAACACCTGACATACAGAACGGCTCGTGTCGGAAGGGACCATGGTGGGACACGAGCAGGGTAATTCCAGAGCACAGGACATGTCCAGAGGATTCTGGAATATCTCCAGTGAGGGAGACTCCACACACCCTCCCCAGGCAATCTGTTCAGTGCTCAGGCACTGCACAGGAGAGGTCTTCCTTTTGTTCTGAAGCAAATGCAGTGCTTCGTCGCAGGCAGAGCAGGGAGAGCCCCCTCACCACAAATGCTCTGAGTTTCCATAAGAATCAGGAGATGATTCTTATGGAAACTCAGAGCATTTGTGGTGAGGGAGGCACGCTGAAGGTTGTGGATGCAGCCCGGGCAGGCTCTGCCCAGCTGGGCACCCGCGCCTACCTTTGTTGAGCGCGGTCAGCGGCTTCCGCCCGCCGAGCTCCATGCTGCTGGGAGCCAGGGAGAAGCGGGGCGCGATGGTGAGGCAGCTGGTGGGCAGGCGGCTGGGCAGGTACCCCGAGGTGAAGAACTCATCGTTCAGCAGCTCGTCGATGGTCGGGCGCGTGGCAGGGTCTGACCTCAGCATCTTCTGGATGAGGTTCGCGGCCACAGGGTTGATGTGCTGAGGGACGGGCGGAGTTGAGAGACGGGTCAGGGGACAATGTGCACTAGTGACAAATGAACAGGGTCTGCAGCCCAGGGAAGCTCCACCTGGAGCAGAGCTCCAGTGCTGCATCAGGCAAGCAGGACACAAGCCCGGGGAAGCAGAATTGGGTAGCACAGAGAACTGGCTGCTAACGGCACCCAAAGCCTGAGGTCAAGTGACTCGAGCAACACCAACTCATCAGCAGCGGGACAAGCTGGGGACCTGGCCCAGACCTCATGGACTTGCCCATGTCCACTCACCCCCACACACCAACAGCCCAGCTCAGATTTTTGCTGGATTGCAGGGCAGGGAGCTGCTGGCTCCCCACAAGGCTCACGACACCCCAGCCCGAACCAGCCCCCCAGCACTGAGAGCCCCTGCCCTGCTATGGGAGAGCCCACGGAGTGCCAGACACAGAGGCTGCAGCAGGAGGCTCACCAAGCACCACTGTGAGCCAAACAGATGCTCCATGGGAGGCAGCATACCTTGGGAATGGTGTACTCGTTCTTCTTGATCCGGATGTATGTATCCTTTAGACAAGAAGTCTCGAAAGGCGGTTTCCCCACCAGAAGAGTGTACCTGGGCATTCCCAGACAAAAGGGTGTCAGTTTTGCAAAAGAGACTCAGATTGTGCACAGGAGCAACCACGTCCTAAGCACACCCAGGGGCTTTCCTGGCAGAGGGAACATGCTTAGCATTAGACACACTGACAGCTACATGTACTGTGCCTGGATCCTGTCCCCTGGAAAGGGAAGCTGGGATCTAGCACCCTGCAGGGAAAGTTTCAGTTGGGAAAGGTTGGGAGCTTCCTGGCAGCAGGACTCAGCACTGTGGGGACAGTGACCTGGAGCTTTGGACCACACCGAAGCTCAGAGGGACCAAGGAGACCAGAACAGGGATTGCCCATCCCCATGGCCTCTGAAAGGCACTTTGACTCACATGATGCAGCCAATGGACCAGATGTCCACCTCGAAGCTGTGCCCCTTCTTGCCCAGCACCTCTGGGGCGATGTAGTTGGGCGTCCCACACAGGGTCTTCTTGCGCTCCCCATCGTACTCTACCTTGGTGGCCAGGCCAAAGTCACCTGGAGGGACAGGGAGACGGGATATGACCAAGATGTCCTGGCTGGCTGGTCCCTGGGCTGGGGTCCCTGCCACTTACCGATCTTCACCTCCATGTCATCACTAAGGAAGAGGTTGCCCAGCTTGAGGTCGCGGTGGATGACGCGGTGGCTGTGCAGGTACTGGCAGCCCAGGATGGTCTGCCTCAGGTAGTACCGCACCTCGGGCTCGCTCAGCGCCTTCCGCCGCTTGTGCAGCTCCAGCAGCGACTGTGGGGGACGGTAGGTCAGTACCGGGGCGGGGGTTGCGGGACAAGGACGAGCTCAGTACCGCAGGACGCGGGGAAGGGGACAGTCCGTACCCGGGGACACCGACACCCGCCCCCCGGCCCCTCACCCTGCGGCGGCAGAGCTCCAGCACGACGTAGACAAAGTCGTCGTCCTCGAAGAAGCCCTGGAAGCCGACGACGTGGCGGTGGGACAGGCTGCGGTGGATGGCGATCTCCATGGACATCTTCTCCTTCTGGTGCGGCTTCACCAGCAGCGACTTGGGCACCACCTTCCCCGCGAACACCTCCCGGCTCTCGGCCTCGGCCAGCTCGTAGCACCGCGCGAAGCCGCCCTTGCCCAGGAACCGCCCGCGCACGAAGCTGCGCCGGGTGCGCGGGTCCACGAGCACCTTCGGCACCTCCTTCCCCCCCGCTGCCGCCGCCGCCGCCGCCGCCCGGGCCGGCTCTGCGCGGGCCGGCTCCGCCAGCGCCGCC
>JAYDZK010000044.1:15769985-15777485 GCA_034509185.1 Euphonia xanthogaster | reverse complement strand
AGAGGAGCAAACACAGGGAACAACCAGGAGAGGAGCAAACACAGGGGAACAACCAGGAGAGGAGCAAACACAGGGAACAACCAGGAGAGGAGCAAACACAGGGAACAACCAGGAGAGGAGCAAGGAGCAAACACAGGGAACAAACCAGGAGAGGAGCAAGGAGCAAACACAAGGGACAAACCAGGAGAGGAGCAAGGAGCAAACACAGGGGAACACCCAGGAGAGGAGCAAGGAGCAAACATCACGACAGCAGAGGGAAGGTTTCACACAACTCCCCAGCAGGCTGAGCATACCACTGTTCCTGTCCCTGAGGTGGTCAACTTCCCGCACAGTGTTAATTGAGAGATTGTTTATGACACTGCCAGGAGTGACGTAAGGGTCAGTTTCGGGGTCGATGTTTGGATAACCTTTCCATGGCTCACCAGGGCGAAACTCTAGGAACAGAAGCAGGAAAGAAGCTTATTTTCACTATATTTTTTAAAAGGAAACAGCTGTCTAAACAATACATCTCCTAACGACTGAAAACCCAAAACCCTCTAAGTGTTTAATTGACTTGATTTAGCCATCACTTTGTTAATTTAATTTCTGGTTTCTCTGGCAGACACACTTCTCTCTGTACAGCAAAGCTGCCATTCTCCATTTCCATCTGCCAAGAGCACCCTTGGTGCCCTCCTGCACTGGCTGCTGCCCCAGGAGCGGGTGCTGGGGCAGGGAGGGAGGGCAGGGCTGTACCTGGGGGCCAATTAACACTGCTAGAGCCATTAGGCGATTTGGCACGGGGCCAGCCGTCCCCAATGGAGCCGGGAGGACTGGCTGGGGAGTTACTGCTGTTCAGGAAGTCGTAAGGAACAAACGGAGAATCTTCCAGCCTAAAACCACTTGAAATAGCACCTGATCAAAAAAGAAAAAAAAAAGAAAAAAAAAGCAGTCAAGTATTTTTCATGGCTGGTTTTTATATCCCTGTATAAATGCATATAAAATCATGCCCTTGTAAATCATTAATGGAATATACAGCAGCACCTTCTGTGTCCTCCTGTGATGCCAAGTTATACCAGAGATCATACAGGAGTGCATAACTCAAAATGAAATATGTCTGAGTAATTCAGGAGAAAACTGTATGAATAATCCCCCATGAAAGCCCTTCACTAAAACAGTACATATACTCAAAGTAACACGTTCAACTCAAGGGAAGTATTAATTCCAGAGGTGAGAGCATTCTGTGGGACCCCATTTGACTACGTGGGTTCTGTGGGGGGACAGCTCATGAAAGAAGCATGAAGAATCTTTAGCTACTGCAAAGCTCTGTAGATTCTATTCCTGTTCTTGGGAGGCAAAAAACCAAATAAATTAAAATCCCCAGAGACAGCGAAAGGAATGGTTTAAAAGTTACCAGACAGCAAAGCCAGTTCTGCTACAGTTCTGAGGGAACCAGGAATTGCATGAGATACAGCAATTCCTGTCTCTGGTCAGAAAGCATCACCTGCAGGTAAAGCAGCACCACCACTGCCTGTGGCAACAGTGGGAGGGGCTCAGCAGGGCAGCTGCAGGGAATGGCCACTACCAGAGGCAGCTCAGAACAGCAAAGCAGCTGATGCACCTAAAAATACCCCGACAATCTGAGACTGAACAGTAACAGGAGACTGGGGACATTTATAACTATCTTTAGACACAGATTCCTGGGCTATAGACTCGAATTTTAACTGGATGATTTCAAGCAACTGAAACAGCTGAAATGTCATATGAATCTTGATTACTGGAATGAAACACGAAGCAACCAAGCTCACCTCCTCTGAAACCAAGGACAGCAGTGGTACCAAGTCTAGCCCTCCTAAGCTCTTCCCAATTTTAGAATGCAAACACAGACATTCACAACCAAAACCTGCCAGTAAAAATGCCAGCCATGCCCAGAATGTGGTAAATCCCCCAAAATCACCTTAGGACAGAAGGATGGTGGGAGAGAAAACTTGAAAACCCAAGTTTTGGCTCAAAAATACATGAAGCATTCCACTGGAGATTAAGGTAGCCAGCAGCAATAGTCACAGTTACAGAAAGGTCTGGTTAAAAAATGAGTTCTGTAGAATGTTTCTGCTAATCTCATCACAAGATCATTCTGTGAGCACAGTCAGCAAAGCTGTGGCTGCTGAGGCAGACAAGCAGCAAGCTGGCACAGACAGCACGACAGAAACTGACCCAGGAGTTCCAGCACAGCCCAACAAGCACTGCAAAGCTGCAGTGACCCCCGAGGCTGACGAGCCCCCAGGGCTGCACATACCATGTTTGCTGGAGTTCTGATCCAAGGATGTGTTCATAGAAATGCTGTCGACTGTAGTCCACTTCCTCAGCCGAGACTGTGGCTCTTTAATACTGCTCATATCCAGGTTTACATTCAAGTTTGAGTTCATTCCTGAAAGCACACACAGCTCATGAGATCCACACCAAACCTCTCCTTCTGCTCCTGGCCACTGCTGCCCCAGAAAGCACTGAAGAGCACCTTACCATGGTTATGTCATGCTTCAAGTCTCTGCTTCTGAGGAACATTCTAGCACTGAAACCAGGGAACTCTCTGCACACAGAAGCTAAGCTGAGCAATGCAAAGCACTCCCAAGTTCTCAGCTCATGTCCTCATGCAAATATGTCAGTGGAAGAAGACATTAGGAAGTTAAGAGAAACTAAAATGTAAATACCTAAAATGGGCAAACAGAACTGCTCCTGACCTGCTGTAGCTGTGGTCTGTACTTCAGAGGTTTTTCTCCCAGAGAATCAAGACAATGCCAACAAAAATCAACTCAGATACCTGGGAGAACCAGGCCCTTCTGGGCTTGGACAAACTGCCCACATTTTCGACCTTGGCACGCCTGGTCCTTTCCAAGTCTGTAAGAATCCTGAACTCACAGCTCCACCTGGTACCTTTCCAGCCCTTCAGCTCTGTTTACTTCTTCTCTGAAAACAAACCACTACAAGAGTTTAACTTGAGAACAGAGACATACAGGGAACTTCTCAAGTGTCTCCTGGAAACACCTTCCTTCAGCACTGGGAACAAGGGCTTCCTCTTGCTCCTGAGTGCACATTCACAGCCATAAAGAAACTGGTTTACTTTCTGAGGGGCTTTTCTTTGTTTTTATTAAAGACATGAGCAAGGGTTGGTGCCAGAAAAGCCTCCTCTTGAAATGCCTCATGAAAAGTGCCTGGAACAGGAGGGAGTTTTAAGAAATATAACAACTATCAATAGCTCAAAGAGAAAAAAAGGGAATGTCCAGCTGATCCTGTTTCTGACACCTCCCTCTGGCATTTTGCTGTTGTCAGAGCAGTAACTCTGCACCACAGCAACCTTCCTTCTACCTTTGGAGAAGCTGCAGAGACCAGACCTCTGAGAGAAAGGTTAGGAAGACCCCAGGCTGGCAGAGAGGCACATCTGTGCCCAGGCCAGGGCCAGCCCCAGCAGGCACAGCTCTGTCACAGCTCTCTATGGGACACGTGTGGGCTGAGTGATGGATACCAGTCCCTGGACATAACCCATCATTTAAACACTCTGCCCAGAAGTAATTCTGCATATCCTACTGTGGAAGACTTTATGTTAGTTATGTAGTTAGACTGCTAGTTATAGTATACTCAGTAGTAGTTATTAGTTATATCAGTTATACTCACTATAAAGGTTGTTTTTATTAATAGAAATACTTAATGCTATAATGAACTGAGATGTGACTGCAGAACTGGTCAGGGAGAGAAAAGGATGCTCGGGGTGAGTATCTAGTGAATGCTGACAAATCTCTTCCCTGAAATGGAACCAGAACCTCCTTGCTCTCCTTGCTGGGTCTCCTGACACTGGGAACACAGAGAAAGCAACAAACCCAAGGATTTTCCAGGAGACAGCTGGGCAAGGTGAGCTCCCTCTCACACAGCTACACCACCACGCTGCACTGGGAGCTTGGTGGCACCAGCTTTCCTCTGCACTCAATTCTTCACTGGGGGGAAGAAATTCCAGCACCATGCTCTTCCTGCCCTTAAGCCTTCATGTGAGGACTGAGGGTGGCTCTGTGTGCTGAGCAGAGGGACCCCAAAGAATTCCTGTGTGTCCTGTGGCAGACTCCTGAGGGATCCCAAAGCAGCCTCACACATACTGCAGGCTCCTGAGCTGTGGCCACGATTCATGTGAGAGAGCAGCTGGGGCAGTACACAACAATTCCAGCTCAAGGAATGAAACACAAAGGAGCCTGACCTGGGCAGGAGCAATCCCTCAGCAGAGTTTGGTGAGAAAGTGAAATATGCCCTTCCTTAGGGCTAACACAGTGTGTCCAACAGCTAAAGAACCTCCTCTGTATGCCCTGCCCTTTGAATGAAAGCAGAACTGGACACTGATGCCAATCAGCACCAGCAGCTCTGAAGCAGCAGCCTGGACTTGAGGCTGGCCAGAAGCCACCCCCAGTGTGGCACTGTCCTGGCCAGTGCCACTCTGCCTGCAAGCACAGGGACCTCAGCTGCACGTCCAGAAACAAACTCCCCTGCAGAGGCCAATGAGAATGCAACCAGCCCAGCAGAAATGACCCAGTTAGAATAAAAGAGAAGAAAAGCAAAAATGAAGGGGAGGAAATAAATGGGGGTAAGGAACAGAGGTAAATGGTAAACAGCTGTAGTAAGATAGCATTAAAAAGGGACCTAAAGTAAGAAGAAAATATACAAGCCTGGAATTTCTGAAGTAGAAATTGGACAGAAGCCTGAAAATGTAGGGAGAAAGAAACAGGAGATGTTTGTATTTATTAATGTTCCGGCATTTTGCCTAATGAGACAACAATTCTTTAAAAATACAAAGCCAAAAGCTTTCTGTGCTGGACAAAACCACTAACAGGCAAAGTGACTGTTTTACCTTTGCAATTCTAGAGCCATTGAAAGCATTTCTGAAATCCCAAGAAATGTGTCTACATCAATGGATTCTTTGCATGGATTCCACTTAAAGTCCTTTAGCTCCAGGAATCAGGACTTTGTATCACCCTGGGGATCCAGGGGACAAAAGGAGCACTAAAAGGAGCCTGTCATTCCTCAGGACTGTAAAGTATTCTGCACTGAGACAGGAACACTCACTGGGAATGAGTGTACTTGGGGAAAAGTTATTTAGTGAGCAAGGGTAACCCCACACAGAACTGCTCCTCCACTGAAATGGGAAGTCCTGACAGGGTTACAGTCATTTTCCAGCAGGAGGCAAGGGGAAAAGTGGGGCTGTGTGTCACACAAACACTGGCTGACTGCAGGGCACCCACCTATAGGGAAGCTGCTGAATGCATTGATTGGTGAGGGCCCTTTCTGCAGCTCAGGAGTAGTGTGGGGCATGACATTCTCAAGGAAGGATTTCATGGAGGGCTGATGGAGTGACTGCTGTTGAGAGGGTGGAGTTTGCTGCTTCATTAACAGGTTTGGATCAAGCTGACGGGACTGTTGCATCATCTGTTGCTGCATACTAAGAGATCGACCCTTTAAAAGAAACAGAGCAGTTACAACACCAATGAGCAGAAGCTTTTCCATGTTCTGAGGAAGAGGGTGAAATGCACCCTTGCACCCTGTGCATCCTGCACAGCCAAACCCCAGCACCCAGTCCCTCCTCTAAAGCTCCAGCTCCATCCACCCCTGCACACTTCAGTGCGAGTCACAGCAAGAAATGCAGCCCAGGATGAAAAGCAGCTCTCAGGAGAGCCCGAGAGGTGAGGGTGAGGAGGTTTCTTTACCTGCTGCTCCTGCTGCTGCCGACCCCCTGAAGGCACACTCCTCTGGGGCTGTGCCTTCTGCTGCTGAGCCAGCAGCCGCTGCGAGACACGCGGGGTTAGAGCAGGACACAGCACCAGCCCCACGCCCCACGCCCCACAGCCAGCACCAGCTCACCTGTAACTGGGAGATCTGAGAAAGCTGGTTTAACTGGGACAGTTGATTCAACATGGCTACCTGTTGTGGGCCAAAAAGTGGGCTCAGGCCACCGCTGTTTGGTGCATACTTCAGTAATGATACTGGAACCTGCAACACACGCCAGGGCCAAGGGCAACTGTAACAGCTCTCCTCAGGCCAGAATATGCAGAATTCTAGAACCTCTGGTCAACAGATGCCTGGCTTCATCGAGCCAAATATGCTCCCCAATATTTACAGAATAAATATCAGCAACTCCAACAAACAAGGAACAATTTTCTGAAGCAGCATTTGGAGAGTTCATACACAGAGTGTTTTCTGTATCACTTACCTGAGGGGATAGTAATGGAGGAGGCACTTGAGCACGTGGATTAGGCTGAGATGAATTAAGAGGTTGTGCTGGAGGCTGCTGCATGCTCCTGGGCTGTGCTGCTATATTCCCAACACCAAACACACTGGGATTGCCATTCTGGGGAAAGGATGGGCAGTCAGTGGCAGAAAACCTCTTCTGCTGCTTCTCCCACCCCACGCATTTCAATCACAAGTTAAACAGGTATCAATTACACAAGCAGCTACAATGTTATATCAAAAGGCATTAAATGCAGTAAGTAACACACCGAGGATATGCACACAGCCTTACCTGTCTAACAGAATTCAAGCTTTGCATACCCAGCCCTGCTAGGGAGCCCAGGGCTTGGTTAGGTAGTGCATTATTTGAAGGGGGAAGCTTCATGTTTTGATTGGACATAAACTGCATGTTTTGGGACTCGTCTGCTACAATGCCATCCTGATGGGACAGACAAACCGAGGCGCAACAACCAGCCAGCAAGCAAGCAGAAGGGAGAAACCATGGCAGGAGCAGAAGGGAAGAGTCACAGGACAGTCCAGCACCAGCAGGAAATAGGCAGAAAACAAAAGAGATCAGGTTAGTCATGGGCACCGCCAAGGGCTCCGGAGAGTGCTTAGTACTGAGCATCAGTGAGTTAACAAGAACAGATCCAGGGCATGGATTAACCAGCCAGCCCTCAGCCCCCCTGCAGCACCTGCAGAAGGCTCAGGAGCACACAGGTCACTGCTCAGGACACAGGGAGGGAGCTCAGCAGGGTCCCCAGAGAGACCCGACTGACCTTATCGAAGTAAGGACCGCGATCCATGGAAGACTCTTTGGGAATCTGGGGACGAGAACCGGGGCCTTTTCCAACCACACGATTGTAATCTCCCACGCCCAGGCCGTGCTTGTCCATCTCCATCCTCTTGTCCTGCAGTAACCCTGGGCACAGAGAGCTGCCTGCTCACCCTGGGCTCTCCAGCCCCAGCCACACCAACAGCAGCGTGCTGGGGAGCTGAGCTGAGCCTGCCCTGGGGCAGGAGAGCCCTGCACACACAGCACCCCAGCTGTGCACAGCCCTGCACACACAGCACCCCAGCTGTGCCTGTCCTGCACACACAGCACCCCAGCTGTGCCTGTGCTGCACACACAGCACCCCAGCTGTGCACAGCCCTGCACACACAGCACCCCAGCTGTGCCTGTCCTGCTCACACAGCACCCCAGCTGTGCCTGTCCTGCACACACAGCACCCCAGCTGTGCCTGTGCTGCACACACAGCACCCCAG
>JAYDZK010000044.1:15753293-15769885 GCA_034509185.1 Euphonia xanthogaster | reverse complement strand
CCTGCTGCTGCTGCTGCTGCTGCTGCCCCTGCTGCTGCTGCTGCTGCTGCTGCTGCTGCTGCCCCTGCTGCTGCTGCCCCTGCTGCTGCTGCTGCTGCCCCTGCAGCTGCTGGTCAGCTCTGCCCCTGCTGCTGCTGCTGCCCCTGCTGCTGCTGGTCAGCTCTGCCCCTGCTCACTGCATGGATATGTGAATGTGCTTTGCAAATTCCTGGGATGAGATATGCATTAAGTGTCAATATTTACTGAGCAACTTCCCAAGATACCTCAATACTCGACCGTGACCTCCCTCAGCACCAGCAATAACGTTACTGAGAATGCAGTTTTCAGGGGCTTTTAAAACCTTTTAAATATGTTTAAAGACCATTTTATCATTCACTTTCAGGAACCGAGTCATGGGAATACAACAAAAAACAAAACCAAACTTGAGCTTTTGTTTAAGGAATCAATTTGAATGTTGTCAGTGCTACTTATGATATAATCATCTTTATTTCTACTTTATGTATTCTGAAAAGCATGAAATAGAAGCCTTTAGAATAAAAAGCCACTGAAGAATCAGCATCTGAGTTGTGTTTTAATGGAATATTGCCTTTTGGCTGCTTAAGGGAAGCAGAAAAGAAAAACTTTGGAGACCTCCCTGTTTGACAATGGGTGGGCAGAAGCCTCAGGGTGAGGACACCCAACTTCAGCTGCCCCTCCCAGGGCCCCCAGGTCCCTGTGGGGCACAGCAGGGACACAGCTCTCCCAGCTCACAGCTGACTGGTCCAGGAAGGACCAGGACACAACTCAATTTATTGTCCAGAGCACAGGGAATAGAAGGTATTGAAAGGCTATTAGATAAACTGGGAACTTGATAAAGATCACAACCACCACTTCAGATTTCCTCAATTTAAGCTGTTCCCTATAATAAGGGAAGGCAATTGATTCCTTGCACAATATTTTGATGCACATAATGAGACAACAAATTGTGATTCTGACTTCTGGCTCAAAACTGAACTTCACAAGTAGGAAACAATATTAAACAAATCTATTTCATTCGGTGCTTCTAAAATTTCTTGCATTATAAATAAAGTAACTGAGAGTGACTAAGCCCTGAAGGGGGGGAGAGGTGCTATTTAAGCAAATTGCTGAGAATTTGTTGACAATTGCACGCAGAAGGAAGGACTTTGCACTTTTCTGTGGTGCAGGTACTGCAACAAGCTCTGAAATGAAAACCTGTTTGCTCACACTCCACAAGCTGTGCAACCAGTGCCCAAACCATAACTTTTGGTGCTCTCCCTGTGCCCCCTGCCCCAGCTGATTCCAAGGATGACCCTCTAGAGCCCAGCTGAGCCCAGCTGACAGTGACACACAGAAAAACCCTCCTGCAGCCTCAGAGCTGCTCTGGGGCCACAGCCCCACGCAGGACACACACACTCCTCCAGCCTCTGGCACACACTGCTCCAGCCCTTTTCCTCCCACTGCCACCTGAAGCAGAAAACACAAACACCCTCGCTGAGGAGATTTTAATACAACCTCCAGCACCCTGGAACACTGAGCCACTTCTCCCTCCCTGCCACTTCACTCCTGCACCACGGCTGCTCGGGGTGAAGTGCAATCATTTCCATCTGACACCCCCTGGACACCCAGACAGAGCTGCCAGCAGCACGCCCAGGGCACCCCCAACACTTTGCTTTCCTAATTAAAGCTGCTTTGAGACCAAGTGTGTTAGAACTGACCCCAAGGGACCTGCAGGAACTCAAATCACTTTTGACTATCAAGGAGTGCAACAATAAACAAGGTACTCACTGCCCAGCCAGCCCTAAGGCACAGCACCAACAGCACTTCCCTAACAGCTTATGAATATTATATTTCACATATATTCTAAGCATTTGTTTCCTTAGCAAACATGGCAATTCTATCTACTATGATAGCAGCAAATTGTATAACACATTTGCCAGGTCCCAGGGCTAGACTACAGAATACAGAGCCCACAATTATATGCTAATTTTCAACTGAAATTATCCAAAGTGCAACAGAATTCCCTTGCCTCTGCTTCCCTCAGAACCACCGAGTAAGTTTTAAGCTATAAAATTCACCCTGTCCAACATTTTCTGCTCCACAACTTCTCAGAAGGCTAAATAACACATTAATATTCCAATATGGCTACTATGAATTCCAGCACCCCTAAATCATTATCTTAATATTTGAATTTGCTCTAGACTAGTTGCTTGTTAATAAAAGTTTGTTCTACACACCAGAATTTTATTTTGAATTGCATTAAGGCAGAAAGACAGTATTAACAGACTCACGGTTTATCACAGTTAATTGACTAGCAACAGCAAGTTTACAGAAACTAGTATTAAAAATGACAGATTTTCATAAAGAACAAACCTGCTGCAAACCCTCAGAGCAGGGGCTGGTGGAGTTACAGTTTACAGAGAGATTCCAAAGAAAGACGCTTCCAACTTGTGTTGCTTTCCCACTCTGCAGATTTCATTAGAAAATGGAGGAGAAGCATGGTGTCATTTTACTGCTCCAGGAGCCGCCTGCCAACTCCTCCTGGAGCAGGGGCCCAGGGACTCGCACTCCCCCTCCAATAAAAAAATGGCAGCTGCTTGAGGAACTTTAATGCAGATGGAAAACAGCTCCTGCCTGGTGTGCGGGGAGCTCAGGGGCTCTGCTGGCCCGCACCAAGGGCAGCGCCAGGCTGGCAGGGAGCTGCTGCTTCCCCCGGGAGCTGCTGGAGCTGCTGCTGGAGCTGCTGGAGCTGCTGCTGGAGCTGCTGGAGCTGCTGGAGCTGCTGCTGCCCCCCGGGAAGCGCCATGGCCCCGGCGCTGGCAGGGCTGCCAGCCAAGGGCGAGCGCAGCCTTTCGGGCTGACACACCTCAGATGCAGTGCTAGAATTTTCCTGCTGGAAAAATGGCCGCAGCTGTGAGCTCGGAGCTGCTCTGGAAAATATCTCAGTGTTTGCCAAGGCTTTAACCCCTGCGGATCCGCAGGGAGGTGAGCGCGCCCTGCCCGCGGAGCTGCGCGGCCACGGGCCCGTCCCCCGCATTCCTGCAGCCACCCCCCGGGTTCAGGAGCTAGCGGGAGAGGATTTCCCAGCAGGAAAAGCAGAGGAAGGCAGGAGAAAACCCCGACAAAACCCAGCGGGGTCTGCGCACTCGGGCCATTCCGCTTCGCAGAGAAGAACAAGCGTAAGAAGTTTCCAAGGTGGGAAATATGAGTCAAAGCTTTCAATTCCACACCCAGCTATTTTTAGAGCACTTTCCGTTTCAGTGGGCAATTCAGTTGACTCTGTTCTGCAATGAAAGCGGCACTTGCTGGGCTGCAGGGACAGCCCGTGCCGCTCCCCACGGGCAGAGCCAGCCCAGCGCTGGGCGCTGCCCGTCAGTTCCTCCCCAGGGATGCACACCCACGTGTGCCGAGGGCACTCCAGCCCCTCCGGGCTCCCACCCCGGAGCACACACAGAGCCCAGCCCAAAGCTGCTCCTGGAACAGCCCTTCCTTCCGCTGGGCTGCCTGCGGGGTCTGGGCTGGGAAATTCGGGATAATAATGGGCTGCCTTGTCTGTACCCAACAGCTCTGACTCCAAACACAGCACAAGGACATACTCTGCCATCCCAAAAGAAACACCACAACTGACAATTCTACAGTATTTTCAACAAATAGGAACTCAAATTAGACCTATTTTTTCCTAGAATACCTGGTACAAAAGAAGGCACATGGTGTGCCAGCTGCTGCACAAACAGATAAACTTTCCACTTAGCAACTAACTAATAGACTTGCCTCTAACTGTCCCAGCCTCCTCTTCCCTCCTTTCATGACACCAGCTGGATCAAACCAGGCGGGTCAGAATCCCTGAAATCTGCAGGAATGCCACACGTGCATTTTTGCCTGCAGTATTGTGGTATTAAAACGCTGCTGGTACCAGAAACGTTGTTGTTAGCATCTTTCTCATTGCTTTAATTCCCAATCCTGAACAGGAAAACCCCCAGCTCCACGAACTTCCTTGGAAGGTTCTTGTCATTTTACAGGAAAGCTGGGAGCTGCTTCAGCTGGCACAACAGCAATTTCTTCCTTGGCTAAAACAACAGTTTGGAGCTGTCCAAACTACACTCAAAACCAAGAAATATCCTCTCTTCCCACCCCAGCACTTAACCAGCTTCTTTTCTGAAAGAGGCACATAATTCTGAATTATTTAGAGATCCTATACTCTTGTATTTTATCTTCAGCTCATGCACAGAATAAATTATTTAAGACATTACCGTGATGGAAACTTGGAAACTAATGAAACATTAATTTGCATCCTGAACACAAGGAGGCAAAACTGGTGAAACAAGGCAAGAGCCATGTGCAACACAAGCTTCAGTTTTGTTCCTATAGAAACTGTAGCAAAAAGTTCTGTATCTGTATCTCGTGATGTCTTTTCTTCCACAGCACTGCCAGTTTATGTTTCTCTGACAACTCTAAATTCCTGCTGAACTTTATAGAATACCCTTTAAATAATAACATAATTAAGTTGGAACTTAACACTTCCATCAGCGAATGTTAAGCCTCAAAGCAGAGAAAAAAATAAAAATAAAAATATTTAATTACTCTGTCCTTTAGAAGAAAGACATTTTCATTCCACGTGAAGATTCCCACTGGGGAGCCTCCCAAGCAGAATTCCTGCCCTCCTGGTTCATGCTATTTTTAGCCCTTTGCTTGTGCAGCCTCAGGCCTGATGTGATGCCAGTGCAGCCCAGGCACACAGGTCAAACGGGCACACCAAGTGCTCATTATTATACAGCAAAGTATTCTACCCCTTCCCTCCTTCACTGTCTGGTCAGACATGTTCTATCACTTCAGAACAAACCCAGACATTTCCAGAACTCTTTAAATCTGGTCTATTATCCTGGAAGCCTTATGGCAGGAGTGTACAGAACAAAACCAACCCTTAGCCTGTATTCAAACACAATTCCATGCACTGCTTCAAAAAGGGCATGCTAAAAACAAATGAAGAATATTTATCAGTTATAATAGTCTTCCAGCAATTTTATTTAATTTGCATTATTTTAAATTGCTGCCCTGTGCCCAAAGACAAACCTGGAACTCCCGAGGGATTTCAGTGGGAGCCCTGGTCAGCCAGATGCAGCTCAGAGGATGGAGGGACACACACAGCAGCTTCCATTGCTGCCAGCAGCTCCAGGAATGCTGCACAGCCTCCTGCAGCTCCCTCTGCCTCCAGCAATCCCTTTTCCAAACCAACCCATCAGCCTCCCCATCAGCAGGCAGGACAACATCCCCCTCCCAGCAGCAGGGCTGCCCCCAGGAGCCCCCTGCCCTCATCCCCCCACACCAAAACCCCTTTGCTCCTCCCCAAGCCAGGCACCTCTCCCATTCCAGCACTCCCAGCAGAGCACACACTGCACTCAGAAATGCCAGACCAGCTCTGAGTCTCTCCTGAGAGCTGGGAATGGTGCTGCAGAGCCCCAGGGCAGTGCCCCTGAGCACAGCCTGCCTCTCCCCTCCCAGCACGCCCCCATCACCCACCCTGGGAAGGGGCACTCGTGTCCCTGCCTCTCCCCAGCACACTGTGCCCTCTGCCAGCCCCATCCCTTCAAGCACTTCTTGATTTTTCCAGCAGGAATTCCATCTCTGCTAAGCAGGACTGGGGCGTCTGCCACTGCCCCAGTAAGTGTTAAATGAAACCAGAGCTCCCAGAAAACTTCAGCAGGCACTGCACACATGGTCACCTCAGCAGTTACTGTGCACTTCCCAACTAACAGGTGAGGAGCTAAACTCAAGAGAAAGTGAAAAGAAGCTTTTTTTCCCCTTTTTAGAAGCTGGTTGGGATGCAGAGCCCTACAAACCCCACGAACACCCAGAAAAGCACAGTGCTCCCACCTGCCATGAATACTGAAATCACAGCCTCGGGGTACTGGCATCCTGATCATTCTGCAGGGGGAGCCCTCCCTATGCAGGAGTAAAACTGGACACATCAATTACTCGTCCACCACGTGTTCCCAATCCCAGCTGCTCTTAGAATATCTGTAAATTAAGCTTCAAACATCCATCCTATACACAGTTATTCTGAAGTGCTGGTTGGCTTTTCAAACAAAGCAAAAAAGGGGAAGGAAAAAGCAAGCAAGGGAAGGAGCTTCAGGCATTCTGTCAATGCCTGGTGCTCTGTAAGTAAATAAGAATGGAAAACAGGAAGATCAGCAGCTCCAATCCCTGGATAAACCCTTTGCTGTTACTCTTCTAGACTTTTGTGGTCACTTTGAAAAAGTGCAGCTGAAGTCTCAAGGGCCCCATCTGTCACTTTTGGGAGGAGATTTCAGGTGAAACATTTGATTCAACGTATTTAAAACCCCAGAAATAATACAAAGAGCAGAACTAACTGTAAAGTAACTTACCTTTGATTTTTTGTTCAATGGCCTAGAACAAGAAAAAAGAAGTGTCAGTGATTTTTGCAGATAAGAGAGAAACCACATGTACACATACCACTTCATAAAGCAACATCAGCTTCTGACTTTCCTCTTTTTAAATGGTTTCAAGTTATTTAATTATCTACTTCTGAAGCCTCTCTCTAACCAACCCAGGCTTATTATTCCTTATGTTTAAAAAGCTGTTTAAATGTTATAGAAGACAAAATTAATTTGAAAGATAACTACATGAAACAGACCAAATTAAACTTGCAAATTAAGATGTTTTAAGTGAGTTAAAAACTGTGCCTGGAAGCAAAGAGCTGCTGCCAGTTGTACTGCAGAACAGGGCAGGGAAGGGGGAGTGACCTGGAAATGGAAAAGAGTAAGAGAGCAAATGCCAAAGCTTCAAGTCTTTCGTTTGCAAGATTCAATGGGTTACACCTGTAACGTGGCCAAGATGAGAGATCTGCCTGAATAAAAGTTTATCACAGGATAAAATGCCTTGCCTGTGCACACTCAGAGCTCCCACTGGAGAGTTTGTACTCTGCCCCTGCCCAGCTGTGACCCAGCTCATCAGCCTGGCACTGGCCCACGGACAGAGAATGAGAACTCAGAACTGTTCAGAACGTTTTCTGCTGTTTCTGATGACCTAGAGCACCTGAAGAGACCCTGGAGAGCAAGGGGCAAGCCAGGGCTCCTGGCTGCCCTCTGTGCCAAGGTGCTGGTGCCCAGGAGAGCACAGTGAACGTGCTTAGGCTGGGCTCTTGCAGACTCTCTCAGGGCCTGGGAGGCTTTGCTGGCAAGGCTGTGGCTGTAAAACAAACCAGTCTGTGCTGGAGCCACAGCCAGCATCAGGCAATGGAACCAGAACTGCTGAGCAGGTTCACTCTGCTCTCTGAAATGGACATGTTAAAAACTGCATTTACCAGCTCCTCCCAAGCTCAGGGTCAATATTTAGAATCAATGGCCATGATGAGGATCTTGTCAGTAAACAGGGATTCTGAAGTATTTACAAGCATTTCTGTGATGTTCCCATTCCTAGACATCTTTGCTGTCAATATTTTCTTTTTTATGAAATTGTTATTATTCCCTACTATAAATTCTCCCATGGCATGTTTCCATACTGAAGAATAAGAAGATATATTAAAATAAGGATGCAGCTGAAAGCCACTGCTTTAAAATGGCACTTTTATTCTACCAGTAAATGCACTAACACTGAGGTGCTTCAGACCTGAGAGTGCCTCAATTGACCATCAGGAAACAGAAGGGTCATCCCAGACGAAAATTTAGTTTTGTAAGAAACACAGAGCCAATTACAAGGCTCAACATGTCAGTTACCTCTAAATAACTGACAGCACAGCTAAATTGAAAACATTCAATTAATAAGAGAACACTTGTTTTTACTAGTGATGAAACAAGTCACCTCCAAGCACAGGGGTTTCTTCTCAGTGCTCCACATACCTTTTTTTGAGCAGCTTCCTTCTTCTTCTTGTCTTCTTTTCTCTTTTTCCTTTCTTCCATCAACTGTTCTTCCTCTTCTTGCACTAAATCCCTGAACCACACAGTTTGTAATTAACTCTCCCAAAATACAATCTGTACACACTTCGATTCATTTTAGACCAATTATTTCACAGTGACATAAAGGAACTGGGGAATTTTGCCTCTAATTGGATCCTGTTTCTGCAGGGACTGTCACTGTCAGGGCAAGCCACCAGCCACAGGACTTCCAGTGCAGATGTGGTGTCAAGCTACATGTAAGGAAGGACTTCTTTCTTCCAAAGCTTACAGTGAAGACTTAGACTCGAATTTGGTTCAAAAGCCAGCAAATTCAGATGTTATTCAATCTCTCCTGACCTGGAGTGACTGAGCTGTGGCACATGCCAGCCCCGAGTGCTCCTGCAGGCAGCCTAAGGCACACAGCCCCGAGCATCTGCCCCCGTCCCAAAGCACCTCTGCAGGAACCACGCAGAGTGGGCAGGGGCAGAGCACAGCTGGCACAGCAGGGCCACTTCAGAGCTCCCTCACCGAGAAACGAGAAACGAAACCGTAACTGGGCAAAAGCGAAACCAAAACTGGAACGGTGATTAACGGCCCTCGCTCATTACCCCAGCACCTCTGCCCAAACCTGAGCAGAACAGCCCTGCCCAGCTCTAAAAACAGACTGCCAAAGGTTTTTGGAGAAAAAGAACTAACGATGTCACTCTGGGGCAGTGACTACCCGCTTTGTATCTGCCTGGAAACGCTGAGCTGGCTCTGTTCTAGCCCCAAAGCACCCATACACCTCCAGTTTTAAGTAAGATAGGTTTGATAGTCTGTCAGAAGCAATGCAAATTGAATGTATTAAACCACAAGACAGTCCACAGGTACTAAAACTTTCATTGCCTTTCTAGATATAAACAACCAGTTAATTCTACTTTAAACTCAGCTCAAGCCCCTTTCAAAGCCAGGGCAGGCATCAGATGCCACTGACCAAATTCTGGCTTTTAAGGTTTTCTAGTAACAGAAAGCAAGCACCAGTTACTTCTTTTAAGAAAGAAGGGCTTCTGATGTGCTAAGGTATGCAAAATAATTAGCCAGGAGTGTTATTTCTGAGAGTCCCTGCACACTGCCAGAGGAATCACAAGCACCAAACCCAACGTGGCTATTCTGCATTTTATCACAGCTCCATCAGCTGGAGGTCTCACTGCAAAAGCAATCTTGCATTTACAATTAGGTCTCAAAAATGATTTCATGGACAACTAAGGGGGCAGACACCTAACTACAGAAACAACTCCAGCTGGCCAGTTGCATTTAGAGCAATCCCTTGTCCCTGTGCAAATCTGAGGCAATGATTAACCTGCAGTGACATCCCTGCATCACAAAGGTGACACTTCAGTCAGTTCTGCCCCTCTGTCACACCCTGAGCACGTGGAACCACAGGGATGCTGGTGATACTGACCCTCAGTTTGGGTAATTTGGGACAGTCCAAATTTTAACAGGCAATTTGAACTGGAGAGCAGCACCAGGTATGGAACCAGCACAGAGGAAAGAGCTCCTAGAGATCCCAGCTCCTTCCTGCCAGCACCCAGCTCAGGCCCAGCTCCTTCCACTCACACTGGTTTGCTCCTTGGGAGCCCAGTGCTGGGCTGGGCCCGCTGAGCTGCAGCATCTGTAACAACCTGAGCAGCCACCAGCACTTGTTCTGTGTAACAAATTCCAGTCTGTCACATGCCAAAACCACATTAACTGAAAAATCATTCTGCTTTTAGAAGAAAGCTGTAGCACATTCAACAGCAAGCAGAATGCAAAGTAGTATTTTCACAGGGAAAAAAAAAAACCTCATCAATCCTGCTACAGTTAAATCAACACAATTACATTTCTCTTTGGGAATACAGATGCCAACAACTACCATACCAATATCTCTGGAATATTCCACCACAGCATCACTAGGTTTTTGTCACATGGGAACAACAGAACTCCTAAATTCTGACACTGTGTTAATTCAATTTTTATCTTTTCAAGACAAACAGATTTTAGATTACAAAGCAAACTTAGGAGACATAAATCCCCCCTATGATTAGGATCAGAACTCTAGGTATTCCCTATATAAAAACCATCCACCTATAGTTCATTATACTTTTTTAAGAGTATTAATTACCACTATAACATCAAATCTCAGAGCAAAACTAACCCAACTGGTACAACTAAGCAGCAACAGCAAAGCCCTCCCTGTCCCTGCCCTTCCCTGAAAACTTAACCCTTCAAGTAAGACAGGCCTATTCACCATCCTCATACAGAAACCTAAACCTGAGACAAAAATTCACCTTTGCCTCCGAAGCCATCGGAGCCTCACGCAGGACACCTGAATTTCCCTTTCTGACAGAAGGAAGCGTGAGGCTCCTTTATTCTGCCCAGCACACAAATGCAGGGCCCCCTCAGCAGCCAGAAAGGGATGGCACTGATGCCCATGGCTCCAGCCTCTGCCTGAACACACAGCAAGCTCCGGGGCTGGAGCTCTCCTTGAGGAGCAGGAGCAGAAGGTGGCATTGCCCATTTGTGCCCTGGAAGGTGGCATTGCCCATTTGTGCCCTGGAAGGTGGCATCTCCCATCTGTCCCCTGGAAGGTGGCATCTCCCTGGAAGGTGCCCTGGAAGGTGGCATCTCCCATTTGTGCCCTGGAAGGTGGCATCTCCCATTTGTCCCCTGGAAGGTGGCATCTCCCATTTGTCCCCTGGAAGGTGGCATCTCCCATCTGTCCCCTGGAAGGTGGCATCTCCCATCTGTGCCCTGGAAGGTGGCATCTCCCATTTGTGCCCTGGAAGGTGGCATTGCCCATTTGTGCCCTGGAAGGTGGCATCTCCCATTTGTGCCCTGGAAGGTGGCATTGCCCATTTGTCCCCTGGGCTCCTGCTCCTGCAGGCACACCAGCAGCAGCTCCAGGGAACCACCGCAGCAGCCCGGGCTCAGGGAAGCCACGCAGAGCCAGACAAGGAGCAGCTCCTTTGCTGGGCTTTCCCCCACACCTGGCAGCCTTGATCTGGGGACTTGGGAGGCCAAGGTGCTTGCAGCAGCACGCTGGGCTGTCAGCTGGCCCGGGGGAAGCAGGGAGGGAGCATTCTGATGGATAAGGAGAATTTATAAACAGCTCTGTGTGCCCATCACACACCCAGCTTCTGCCAGAGCACACGCACGGGCAGCGTCCTCCTCCCCCTGGGTAACAGGATTAGCTCCCTCAAGGTTAAATGGCCCTAGCAGAAATGCAAACCATATTTTTCAATTTAGATCAAGTGAAAATAAAACACCCTGGCAATAGGAAATCCACATCGGAGACAGAACAAAGGCCTCCGGTTTCAACAGCTTAACTTGAAAGGTGCTTTATTTTCAAGTGAGGCAAAAATGAAAATGGATCTTGATCTCAGGAGAGACTGCACATTTAATGGCTCTGAAGATGGGCAAGGAGAAGCTGCTGTTATCTGCATAAATTTAAGCAGACTGAGGGTCAGATAAATATTTACTGTTATTTATTTAACAGAAAATTTTTGTTCCAATTGTGTACCCCAGGACAATTCTTCTTTGTATACAGGGGAGAAAAAAACCCCAACAAACTACTAAAATGCTTTCCTAAATTAAGCTATTAAAAAACCCAAAAGAAACAAAACCAACTCTTTAGTCTTCTAAGACAGGTGATCAAGACAGCACAAAGGCATTTTATTTTTGTACGGCCTGATTTGTTATGTGACTTCTGAAGTGGAAAAAGCTGTCATGCTCTAACTGCAAACACTTCAAGTAATATTTCTATCAAAACGTGCTTCACTTATTACTTTACTTTTTGAAAAAAGAAAAGTACTATTAATCTTTAAATTCTAAAGCTCCAGCTTAGCATAGTAAAAATACCTGGGCTGAAACAGACATGGTTAACCTTTATTCTTATGTTGCAGAAGAGCAAAATCAAGTGCACCCATATTTCCCCTGGCAGACAGGCTGAGGATAAAGTAATTAATGTTTGTGCAGCCTTGCTATCTTTGCTGTTACAATTTATCAAAGTGCAACATGCTTTGCCACAATAAAATCAAAATTCTATCACCACACTGAGGAAATGATGGTTGCAAGAATCCTGAGCCCCATCACTGGAGGGATGAACAGAGGTATGGAGCAAACATGTAAGTAAGAATTACAAGTAATTATACACAGCAGCTTCTGAAACCAATGTAACATTTCCAGTGATGTATATATTAATTAAAAAAAAAAATCCTTTCTACCACCTTCTCTTCTTCTAGTTATAAATTAACTTGCAGGTGGAACACTGCCAGGTAGCTACAGGTAAGCATCAGGGATTGAAAGATCTTTAACAATTCTGCAAAGACAGCACCACGTGCTCAACCTCCAGCTGATCTTCTACACAGACTTTCAAATGTTCCTGAGACTGATAAATCTTCTGTATTCTGACCTACAAGTTCCCTCATCTTTCAATATTTTGAAAAGACACGATTACGTAAAATTGCCAAGGAACGTGATTTCTCGGGTTCTGTAAAAAGCAACAGCTAGCTTTCCTATGCACCAGCATTCTACAAAAATCAATTATAAAATGTATATTTTGATTCAAATGGGATCCTACAATTCCTTTATCAACCCCATCCACAAAACAGCACACTACACCAAAGGAGCACTTGGTGAAACAGAATGAAATGGACACGAGTACTCTGAAGCTAACAAAATAATCCCAACAAACCCTGCCAGTGCCTCAGATGGAAAAGCTCTGGCACCTGAACCCACCCAGCGTGTTCCTGGGAGCACTGAGAGCCTCAGGCAGTGAGAACAAAACAAACCCACTCATTTCCAGACGTGTGTGTGTGTGTGTGTGTGTTCTTTCCAGCTATTAACAGAGAGGAGAGGTGCTGCCAAGCTAAAAACTGGAAAAAAATACTTCAATGAATAATTAATTAGAAGATGTGTATCAGTTACTTTCTTTTTTGCTGTTAAATACCTCAGGTCTTTAAATTTCCACCCTAAAAGTGAAGTGACATGATCCCACCTACCACGTCTGCCATGCCAATCACCTGGAATCCACTCAGCTTTCCCACTTCCCTACCACAGAAGCTGCCTCATCAGAATGATGCTCCCAAACACAAGGACTACAAATGGACCATAACTCTGGAATATTTGGGTTGGTTTCGCCCTCGAGTTTCACCCAAGATGTTTGCTGCTACACAAGCAGACAAAAGACAGATCTCATTCCCAAGAAGTTTATCATCCAACTACACAGGACTCCAGCAGCAGCCATAAACAATCCCTATCTTCCTGTAACAAATGAGGAACCAGGAAGGCAGATGAAACTGCTCCTCCACAATCAGCTGCTCAAGCCCAGCACCAAGCCTGCCCCTCTCCAGGCTGCTGCAGAGGCAGCACTGCCTGCACAGGGGCTCCTGCAACCCTGTAGCACCAAAGGGAGCCCACAGGGATCACCTGGCAGCCCTGCACAGCCTCAAAAGGTGTCTGTGGAGGAGAAAGGGATGTGCCATTTTACCCAAGGGTCTGTAAAGATCCTGAAAGCATGAACAGAATGTTTTCTCTGCAATGAACTCTTCCCATTGCACAGCAGATATCTCTCCATAAGAAGTTTATCAGGGAAAAGACCCACCCCCAGAAACCCAACAGAAAATCAAATGCTTACACATCAACAGAAACAACTACATTTCTCCCTGGTTTATATGTCTCTATCACTGGGCCAGCTCTATGTTTTCCCTGCAGCAGATAAGAAAAATATCACAGAAATACAGCAGTTATTATTACATGAAAGCACAAAAATCAGTTGTACAGTAATAACTTTACAGAGCACATGGATGGAAGCTAGAGGTGAGAAGCTTGCTCTCCCAAAACATGGCCAGTCTGCAACCAAGGTGGGCAGAATCACAGGTGAATGGAAGCAATGGAGACTCTTCCCTATGGTTTGCATGCTTGTGAAGCAACAGTCAAAGCCCTGGGATTGGCAGTATGATTGTCAATGTGTTTCAGATATTTACCTTCTCTCAGTTCCACATAAATGAGGCAGGAAAGCCCTGTTTACCAAACAGAATTGAAAAGTTATTGCTAAATCAGAAGAACTAAATGGTGATTTGTAGCAGTCCTGATTTTAACCAAATTTAACTCTTGGGTTTCCCCAGTTAACAGCAGACACTCTTGTTGTGGCTGATCAGGTGCCATTTAATTTGTAACATGATGCCACAACAGAGTGTGGATGGATTTATCTGAATCACTGTCACGAGTCATGCACTGAGCTGATTTTTGAGACCAGGAGTATTTGCACAGCACCAGAACATGTATGAATTTTAGAGAGAACACAAACCAAATGAGGATTCTTTTCCAAAAGGCCAGACAAGCCAAATGCTAATCCTGAGTGTAAAACAGGAATCACTCCAACGGGAAAAGCAAGCTGCACTGAAAGCTGTGATACTTTTCCTATCACAAACCCACAGTCCAGGCCAATATTCCCAGCAAGATTAAAAAGTGTATTTGCTACCCATTAATTTATAAGCATAAACTCCAGAAGTGACTTCTGAACACACACAAAACAAAGCCAACATCCCGTGGAGTTCACAGTCTACATCCACACTATGAAATCTCAGATTAACATAAACTCTAGCACAGGTCTATGTACCTTGCCAGGAAAGGATATTTGCTCTTTTACAGTTCGACTAGGTGACTGCAAATTTAATAAGCCAGTAAATAATGACACTGGAGGAAGAACGAGGGCTATCTGCTGAGCTGTACCCCAGTAAAACAATTAATCAGGTCTATCCAGTGCAGGCATGCCATGGTTTATCAGCTGTGTGCTCACACAACGAGAGCTCCCTGGCTAAACATAAACCAGCCAGGGCATTAATGTGAACTTCAAACCAGCTCTGAATCTTCTAAATGAATAAAACATACTCCTCTGTGTCAGAGAGACACGTTCCATAGCAGAATTTACTCTCCAAGCACCGAATTTTGGAAGTGCTGTAGTTTGCTTTCACTTCCTCTCACTCTCAGCACCGCCTGCCAGCATGACAAGATCTCAGCTAAGGTCATAAAAATGTGAAGATCTCCTGAGTTACTACAACTGGCACCAAGTAGTGCTCTGAACTCAGCACTCTGTCACTCTGAATAACACAGTTCTGAAATCACTTCTGGCATGGCGACTGCAGCGAGTCCCTGAACGCTGGTGGGTTGACAGCAACGTGCCAAAGGTACCTCAGAGGTGCCCAGGCACCCCAATTATTCCCTGTATTTCAACAACAACATGGGAAAAATCATTCATGCTTAAGTGTATCACCAATGAAAAACAAAAGGAAGACACACACTGAGAGCAGGGGAAGCAAAGCAGCTTTCAGTTTTCACAGTCCAATCACAGCTCACCCTGGAAGCTGGAGACTGCTGGGGCACAGGAGAGACAGAAAAAGCAGGGCACCAAACCTGAGATTCTATCAGCTATCAGGGCTCAGGCACATCTCAAATGGCCCCAGTGGAAATCTCTTTAACAGATCACTAGCAAAAGGCCTTTAAAGGTCTAGCTGAAAAAGAACCCAAAAAGGAAGCAGGACAGAAGTTGAAAACAAAGAATGTAACCCATAGAGCAGATACTTGTGAGAAAGTCACCTGACCAAAACCAAGCCGTGCAGAAGAAACAACTTAAACACAAAAGCGAAGCACCTGACAGCACAGGATTCTGCCTTCAACTGACACTGAACTCCCGAGTGAAGGAGTGAACTCCCCAGCCGATCCTGCTAAGCTCTCATTCTAAAAACTCCACATAAACAGGAAATTCACCAGCTAACTCTTCATGGCAAAAGAGGCAGAGCCAGTAGTTATATGGCAACATAGAGTTTATCCGAGATCTTGCCACAACTGGCTGGCCTCCAAACAATATTTGGTTGAAGTGTATAAAAGAACCACAAACCCTTCATTCACTTTTCAGTTAGATACTACAAATTAGTGCAGAAAAGTTACTTTTCTTTTCAAAAACCTCCCCTGTTAAAGAAACTGTATTAAACATCTGAAGTTGTTAAACCAAATAAAACCAGCTAAAAAGGTGTTTAGTCTACAGAATTAACTAAGCTTGCAGACATTTCCCCATGCAATAGACAGCGTTTTCAAATCCAGAGGGTTTTTTTATCTTTACAATTAACAAGAGATTAAAGCTCCCGATAAAGCCCACAACTACTCCTAGCCCTAGGCCACCTTTCCATCTAAATTGTGGGAGAGAATTTAAATGAGTCTCTTACCTGCTTAGTTTTCTTTCGACTTCTTTGGTAGCTTTAGCTTCCAATTCTCTGCAACAGAAAGTGATATTGGTTTCCATGTCAACAGCAATGCAGCAGGAAAATAAAACCGGCGCGGGTCAGGATGCACAGGGAGCTCCAGGCGGGGTTGGTCAGGAGGGATGGGGAGAGCACGGATCGCCAGGGACCGGCGGCGGGTGTCCCCCGGGCGGGCGAGGGGAGCGGGCGAGCCCTGCCCGTGCCAGCCCCGAGCAGCGCCCGCGCGTCCCCGGCAGCATCCCTGCGCCCACAGCGGCCACCGGAGCGCGGCCGCATCCCGGCGCCCCGCACCCATCCCCGCGCGCCCTCCCGCACTTCACCGTCTCAAGGACTTTAAGGAAAACGATTCTGCTGCATCACTTCAGCAGCGAGCGCGGTTCGAGCGCGGCACCGGCACGCTCCGTGCGGCACCGGGACGCTCCGCGCC
>JAYDZK010000044.1:15741958-15752932 GCA_034509185.1 Euphonia xanthogaster | reverse complement strand
CCAGGGGAGCGGGGCCGGGGCCGGGGGAGCGGGGCCGGGAACGGGGAGAGCGGGGCAGGGGGAGCGGGGCCGGGGCCGGGGGAGCGGGGCCGGGAACGGGGGAGCGGGGCCGGGAACGGGGGAACGGGGGGAACGGGGCCGGGACCGGGAACGGGGGGAACGGGACCGGGACCGGGAACGGGGGGAGCGGGGAACGGGGGGCGCGGGGCCGGGAACGGGGCTGGGAGCCGAACCCCGAGCCCGTCCCGGGCCGCCCCTCGGGGCTGGGAGCGCGGGAGCCTCGGGCCGGGTCCCGTCCGGGTCACGGAATCACGGAATCATCACTTCGGCTGTGCCAGGGATGGACTGGAGGGATGGATGTGGAATGGATTTCAGGGCAAGGCTCTTCCCCAGAGGGTGCTGGCACTGCCCGGGCTCCCCAGGGAACGGGCACGGCCCCGAGGCTGCCAGAGCTGCAGGAGCCTTTGGCCAGTGCTCCAGGGATGCCCAGGGTGGGGATGTTGGGGTTTCCTCTGCACAGCCAGGAGTTGTGCTGCGTGATCCCTGTCGGTCTCTTCCAGCTCAGGAGATTCTGTGATCAAGGTTGGAAGAGACCTTTACGATCATCCAGTCCAGCCTTCCAGCAGCACTGCCACTGTAACCCCTAAACCCCAAAACAGCATCACCCAGTGCTAGATCAGACGCCTCTCAAACACTCCCAGGGATAGGGACTCCACCACCTCACTGGGCAGCCCCTTCCAAAGCCTGACCACCTGAAAAGTGAAAAAACAATTTCTAATGTCTAATCTGAACCTCCCGTGTCTCAGCTTAAGCCTGTGTCCTCTTGTCCTCCCTCTGCAGCATGGTAGAGATGAGCCCCACCTCACTACACCCTCCTGGTTGGGGAGTTCTGGGGAGCAATGAGGTCCCACACACTGATGCAGCCTTTATTTATCCCAGTGACACACAGGAATTCCAGGCACTGTCTCGTCAAGCACCCTCAGCAGAACACAGTCGTTCCCCAGGCGATGCAGGACAAGGCACAGATGGACAGAACATCCATTTCTCCCTGTGTGGGGCAGCTTCCCCAGGGTGCTGCTGCTGTGCCAGCTCTATGCCGAGCTTGGGGCATCAGTAACTGGCAGATAAAAGGAGTTAAAGTCTAAATAACCACACAGACATTTCTCTAAACCTTCCACTGACTCTGTTGGGTTGAGGGAGGGATAGAAAAGTCCCCAGCGCCGGCAAACTTGGTGAGAGATCAATGTGTGTGAACATGGAGCTAAATCCAAAGCACAGAGATACTGCAAATACAGCAAATGAAGAGTGAGGAGTACATGAGCCACACTCTGTTACTGGACTAGGCTTCAGTAACAATATCACAGAAATTAGTAACATCAAACTAGTCAAAGAAATGGATTGGATTAGAGAGTGGTAATGTCAGAACACACAAAACCAGGAGTGGACAAGAATTCCCAGTAAATGGTTCTGCAGCTGACAAGCACTCCCAACCAAGGTTTTGTTGCCATGGGGAAGGTCTCGCTCTCTCCTGACTCCAGCTGCACGTTGGCACCAGCATTTTCCAGCCCAGTTTTTGGCCTTTTCTGTTCTAACCAATGCTGGTGAGAAAAGGAGTGCTCTTTGATTCCTCTGTGAGACAAATGGGTGCCCTGGGCACGGGAGCTCTTGTCCCTGGAAATCTGCTGCAGCATCCACTGCCCTTCTGCCAGCATGAGAGAAGCACAGGGATTTCCAGCTGAGGAAGATCCTACACTATGAGAGGCAAGGTTTATGACAGTGCAGAGTAGCCAGTGAGTGTATTTTTGTCCTTAGAGGCTCAGTAGTGCAGAGTGCATCGCTGTGAGCTGAACAGGCAGAGCCATAAAGAGGCAGTTTGAAATCAGTTCCTCAGTGTCTCGTAATAACTTGTAAGTTAATTTGGTCTTGTTTATTTTTCTTCATATGAAAAAGTTTGGACTGTCATGTAATTGTGTGTAACTGAAAGCCATTATTTCCTGAAGTGTGACTCAGCTCTCTCTCACTGTTCCATTCACAGCAGCCCTGTTTCATGTCTCTTTGGAGGCACTACCCGTGGTGTAGGAGGGCTGCTGTTAAGTCTGTCCTCAGTTGGGAAGGCTGATGAATTCATTATGTACTCCTGTTATGTCACTTTGTTAACTGTATTGTGCCACTGTCAATAAAATTCATAGTCAAGGTCTGCAGCTTGCTTTATTATTTTAGATTGTTCTCTGATGTTATTTATGCACGTGCTCCTAGCAACTAGACCGCTGCAGCAGTGGCTTTCTTTCTGCATGGAAGTGCTGCAGCTGGGGCTGCACCATCTGCAAAGCCTCTGCAGGAACCACCCCTCCACCCCTTAGCCCATCATCTCCTCCTTGCATCAGCCTCATGATCTTACCTCTCACCCTCACAAGTAGCACTTTGCTCATCTGGGTTCTGACACGTATGGAATTCACACTGGTGAATTCCTAGAAGGACTAGGGAAATTCAGGAATCTTCAAATAGGAAGAATGTTTTCTTCCAGAAGAAGCAGCAGATTGAGCTTCACCCATGCAGAAGCCCATCATCCAAAGCAGTGGTACTGGCTCCTGGCTGGAAGCAGCACTCAGGTGTTAACTGCTCCTGGTCTTAACCTTAATATGTGCTGAGCGTAGAGTTATTTGAGGACTGAGGTTCTGGAGGACCTTCTCTCCTGCTTATCACAGTTCTTTGGTTTGTTCTTTGTCCCTTGGTGCTCTCTGAAGCTTGGACCTCTGGACTTCTTTACCAAGGACCCAGATTCTAATTCTGCCAGCAAAGAGACAGCAAAACACCTCTGTGCTTAAAATGACATTCATAACCACCTGGCTTGGGAGATGCTTTCAGCCTGAAGGGTAGATAAATCCTTAACCCCATCTGTCAAATGTCAGTGCTTCTCTTCCTCGTGGGATCCCTGCCCCAGGACCCTCTGTGCTCCTGGGTGGGAAGGAGCACTCGGGCAGTGTGTGCAGGCAGGAACCAGCTCGTGGCCCCACAATGCTCCCTCCTCACGCTGGCACTGCTGTCCTGCCCTGGCGTGTTCGCACGGCTCTGCAGCATTCTGGTCACACGTGGCATTAGAAACCAGAAATCATGGAAGCAGCTCCTCAAGGGCAAACAGTGGGCCTGCACTCAGGCAGCTGCCAGGGCTGGACCTGTGCAGTTACACTTTCACCACTCGGCAAACATGCCCTCCTGGGCACTGATCCCCAAAGATCCTCTCCCAGCCACAGCAGCCACCCCCTGCACCCTGCCAGCCGGGCACACACACACATCCTCCCATCGCCACATCCCCATTCACCTTTTAATTAGGATTTTCATATCATCAGAGCGAGGGAATGAACTGCAGGAGGCAGAGAAATGCACTGCCTGAAAACAGTTAAAGAGGAGCTGGCGCCATTTCAGCGTTCCCATCCCCTCCGCCCTTCCCCTTCAGCTGCAGTTTGCTCTCAAGGCAAAGGAAGCCGACATGTTAGAAAATACTTTCTGCCTCATGTCTGGGGAAAACAGAGCTGGGGCTGTCTGAGGAGAAGCTCGGGCCTGGGGACGTGGAGAATTTGCCATCAATAACTCGCAGCCGCTTGCTCCATTCAGCATCGCCACACCGAGCGGAGCCGCCGTCACCGGCAAAACAGATTGTTTGCAAAATTGCTCTTGACTTCAATAATCTAAATGAGCTGATTTGACAGACAAGGGAAAACAGTCTCCTTGTCAATGTGGTGGCTCTGTGTTCTTCTGCAAGGAGGCTCCTTTCTTTTTCATTGCAGACACTTTATTCAAGGATTTAAAAATAGCCCAGACGACGGCAAGAGGTGGCAACATGAAGGTACTGAACAGGCAGCACGTCCTGATAAAACAATCCCTGCCCCAGAGCCTGTCAGTGCAGTCAGCTGGGCTGTGTGTTAGAGCGAACATCTGGGGCTCTGAGGATCCTTAATTAGGAGAAGAACCCACAAATTACATAACTGGAAGTTGGTAGCAGAAGGTGTTGGGCTTGCCTTCCAATCAGCCCTGAAAGCAGCTGGAAACAGACCTGGACAGGAGGAACAGCACCCGTGCTGAGGCTGAGGCTCGCACGGTGGGATTTGCTTCACAGGCTGCAGCAGCAGCAGCAAACAGCCGTGGGGTCTGTGCCTGGGAGAACATTCCCTGCTTTCCTCTGGGCCCCGTGCCTTGGCAGCACTCAGAGCAGGGCAGAGCAGGCACTTGGGGTTATTAAATGAGGATTTAATCCTGCCCTTTAAATCAGCAAAAAAATTATCAAAGATGAAGGATTTCCCTGTGTTTTAAAGCCAGTCCAGCTTGCATTCCCTGAGCTGCCTGTGGGCAGGCTGCCAACTGCAAAATGGAATGGCTGAGCCTGGATTCCTCTCTGCCTCCAGCCCAGCACGGCAGCCGTGCGTGCCCGCGCTCGGGAGGGGCGCAGTACCAGAGACTGACAAGATCCAATCTTGATTTATTTACCAGGGCTGCACTGCACTTCCAAAGGGAATCACAGTGCCGGGCTTGCTGCAGCCCTCCCCAGCTCCCATGCTCTGCCCTGCTCAGGTGCCAGTGAGAATGACCCAGTCCAAACCCCTCGTGGGGGCTGCTGGGGGTGGCCCCTGGCCCCAAAGGTTCCCCTCGAGATGCTGCCACAGCAGTGGGTCCAGTCCTGGGGCATCACCTGCTCAGCCAATTTGCCCACATGAAGTCTGCTGGCTCTGCCCGTGCTGGACTCCCTTCCACAGCCATGGCTCTTTCTAGCTTGTTTCTATGTTTCTGCTAATCAAAAATACAATTTCAAAAAACAGTGGGTCATTTTTGGAGAGCCCACAGAGCTACAAACCACCAGCCAGAAGACAGAGATGATGCATGCAGGGAGAAGTGTTTCCCCTCCTGCTTGTGCCCCCCAGTCTCAGCTGTTTGTGATGGCCTCATGCGAACGCTGCTGTTCACAGAGGAAAGCTTCCCCTGCCTTCAGCCCAGCGACACCCACGGCAGAGCTCACCCGTCCTCCGGGGCTGATCTCGGCTGCTGAATTGCTGAGAGACGTGAGCCGCTCCTCCAGAGGGAATGCCAGAGCCCGGGAGAGGAGCGGGAGCGCCCGGAGCCCGGGAGGGGCCGGCTCCGCGGGGCTGGGCAGGGACTGAGGGCCGGCAGTGCCCACCTGCCCCGGGCTGCACCCCCTGATCTGTGCCCTGTCCTGCACCGAGTCCGACGCCCCGAGCCCTTCCTAATCAATGCTCATCAATCACCTCACTCACACCTGCCCTTTCTCAGCACAGAGCCACTTTAGCAGATTTCACCTGTTTCCTTTGCATTTCTCACTGAAATGGCACAAACAATCCCTGCTCTGTCGCAGACCAGCTCTTTTTGTGCCAGCAATATGCTCCAGTTTGGGCTTCAGAGAGCGATCAGTCTGCTGCATTTCCTAATTATGGAGAATAAAATGGGGCCAGGACACACTTTACTGAGCAGCACCACAGACCACAGCAAGAGCTCTGGCACCTTTTACCTCCTGTGACTGTCTCCAGGTGGGGAAGTGTCCTCATGCAAAGTCATGTCAGTGCTGCCAGGGTGGCTCTTCCAGCCACTGTTGTGCCTGAACCACAGCTGGCACCTGCCCTGCTCTTTCTGTGGGACCCTGAACTCCTGAGCTCCCATTTCTCCCAGTGGCCCCAGCACTCCCTGAACTCCCAGTTCTCCCAGTGGCCCCAGTTGCAGGCACAGGAGTGGTTACATCTCACCACAAGCATGCAGTGAGTCACTGAGGAGGGTGTCTGAGGCTCAGCACTATGAGAGGTCCTTCCAGTGAGACCCTGGAGACCAGCTCCTCATGCCCACTCCAGCTGCAGCCCTGCTTGGCACACTCAGGCTGAGTGATGTGGCCCAAGGCTGAAGGAGTTCCAGTCCCACCCACCCCCCAGAGCAGCAGGGCAGGACAAACTGCTGGATGAACTGCCCTCAGCTGCTGCCCCAGGACGGGCTGCCCAGCTCCTGCTGCCCTCCCAGATGCCTCTTTCAGGGGACAGCTTCTCCTGGAGACTTTTGTTCTGGGCAAGGCTGACACACAGCAGCTGCTTCTGCCCTTAACGAAGTATTCCCCATTCTCCTGCTGTCCTCTCATCTTCCTCCTGCCTCACTCCATTCTCTGAGGCTTGTAGGGATGTCCTGGGGAGCACCAGGACCTCAGCAATGACACTTCACAGCCCCCTTTTGTGTCCCCTCCTGGCTGTCTCCCTGTGCCCTGGGGAAGATCCACAGGGACTCGAGTGCCTCAAACCAGAGTCCCCACAAGCCCTGAATAATACACCTGTGGATGCATGCACATGCTTGTGCATCCATCTCTGCACACCTGGGCAGATGTGCAGCCCCATCCCTTCTTCAGGGAGCCCTGAACTCCCTGGAAGGATGGATGTTACAATTAATGGATTGCACTGTCCAGCAGGCCGGCTCTGCCCTGCCTCTGGCACAGCTGGCAGCCACAGAGGAGACAGGCAGCAAGCTGGGCAGGATCCCAGCTTTGGGCTTCCAGCTCACTCCAAGCACTTTCCTCTGCCTGGGGCTGGATTCTTGACTCCTGTCTCAGTTCAGCAGGTCTGGCTGCCCCGAGCCTCCAGGACAGGGCTGTGCTGAAAATGGCACATCTGACTGTGCAAGGAGATGCCAGCTGTGCCCGGGGAGGGGGAGAGGAGGAAAACGCCTGCCCTCACTTGCTCCTGCCCGTCCTGCTTCCCTCTGCCAGGCGCTGTGGCCACACCAGCTCCGCTGAGGCAGCGCGGCTGGGGGAGGAGGAGGGCGAGGAAGCGCAGCGTTCTCACCCGGATTGAAACGCACGGGTTTCTGAGCAGCTAGTGCACCGATAAAACAAAGGCTGCTTTGAAATGGATGCCTGGCCTGGCCGGCTGCCAGCGCCAGGCGGGAGACAAAGGCTGGGAGCACAAATGCAGCGCTGGAAGCGGCGAGCCGAGGATGCTCTGCGGCAGGGAGAGCGCGTCGCCATGGAGACACGGCGGCCGGAGCGGGGAGGAAAGCACCGCGCTGGGATGGACTGGGAGCCCCGGGAACCGCGGGAGCCCTGGAGCTGAGGCGCGGCAGGGAGAGTGCCCTGAGCCCTGCAGAGAGGCTGGACCGGGAGCTGCCTCTGTGTCACCCCAGGCGTGGGACCTGGCCTGACCAGCGGCATGAATGGCATCTGTCAAGCAGACAGTGAAAATGAGGAGGGATCCACGGAGGAATTCTTTCCCCCCCTTATTTCATCGATGCAAAAGCTGTCTGGGGGGAAATATTGCTTGAATGAGTTCATGCAGGGGGCACAAACCCCAGGGCTGGCCTGGGCAATGCCACAGAGCAAAGCATCCCACACATCCCCAGGGTCTCAGATCACCTGCAGAAGGATGTGACAGTCCTGTGCAGAGTTCTGTCATGGAAGGCTGCTGGTGGTGAGCACGATTTGTGCTCCTGGTGGTGGTGCAGGGTGATTTATCCCTCAGAGAGCAGGAGCTGCTCCTGGGCTCTGTCCCATGGCTCTCTCCCAGGATGCAGCTGAGGCAGCAGCCAGGGAACTCCTGGGCTGCCCAGCGTGGGCTGGAAGAACACCCTGCCCTCACCTTCTGCCTGCCCGTGCCAGGGCACTCTGCTGTGATGTGGGGCACGGCGGGGCCAGCCCGAGCTCACCGGCAGCTCCATGGCAGCAGCCACCACCAGAGCACGGCTGACAGCTGTGTCCTGGGCAGGGGTGAGCCCTGCATGGCACCACACCCTGTGCAGACCCCTGGGGAGGCCCCTCCACCTCTGGTGTCTTGGAGGGGAACAGGAAAACCTGTCCCACATGCCTTCCACACAGCCCGAGGCCCCTGTGGCTGTGCAGAGCACAGAGGGAGTAGCCAAGGGAGACACTCAGGTGCTGCCACAGTGAGGGCTGTGTAAACAGCCAGAAAGACAGATTAGACACAGCAGAGCTCACTGTCAGCACACACAAATAATGAATGCAGGGCAAGAATCCCCAGGGAGGCACTTTTCTAATGAATGACATTTAGATCTATAGCTTTAACAACTCGTCCCAAGCCATCACATTCTGAGTTGGGGGGAGGGAACCTATAACCTGCCCCCTGAGTTCTGGAGAGGGTCAGGGAGGCAGGAATACAGCTGTAAGGAAGGTGATGGGGACATTTTCTGTGCCTGCAGATTGACCACCAGAATTCCTTGTCGGCTTCACCACTGATAAAAATCACCAGCGAGTTTCCTGTTTTCAACACTGAATTGTGACTGCTCCCCCAACCAGCCCCACACTCTGTCTGATCCTGCCCCACGGGCTCTGCAGCACAGGGAGGAGCAGGAACAAATCCCAGCAAAGTGTGTGCACAGCAGAGCTGTACTGAAACCCTCCTGGCAGGCTGGCAGCGTCAGGTGGGTGTTTTTCCCTGGAAGCTCAGCCCTGCTTCCTCTGCTGAGTGCTGGATGTCCCCACCCATTCCAGGGGGTGGCTGTGACTGCTCTGGCTCTGGCAGCCACAGAGCCCTGTCCCCACCAAATCAATTACCCAGCACCTGCTCCTGCCCTCTCAGTAGCAGCTTGTGATCAGCCATCCCTGGGTCTCACTTGTTCTTGAGAGCAACTAAAACTTAATTTATCTTATTTTAATTAAAGCCAGAAAAATGCAGTAGCCTTTGATTTCTCTCTTTGCTTTGCAGGGGAAAAAAAAAAGCCAGAAGGATAAAGGGAGAGGCAAGAGAGAAAAGGCTTTGAGACAAACACACACCAGCTCTGTTGGCTTTTATTTTATGTGTAGCCCTTTCCTTAAAAGAAATAATTACATTTCAAAACCTCCTTTCCCTGTTCTGAGCACTGCCTCTTTCCACATTAATGCTATTTGCATGCGCCATCTCCTCCCACCCTTCAATAATTTAAACCTTCATTTTTTATTCACTCAGTTGTCAGATTCATTTACATATCATATCTCTATATTTAACACTGACTTTGCTCCCCTGATTTTTTTAGCAGGAAATAGATTTCCCTTCTAATTTAGCCACGTCTGGGGCAGGGCTGGCTGGGGGATCAGGAGGTGCAGTGGGGCTGGAGAGATGCTGAGGTCTCCTTTGGTGGCTGCAGCAGTGCTGGCAGGGGCTCAGCAGCCCTATGGCCAGACCCTCACCTGGATCAGCTCCAGGGAGCTCAAAGTGTGGCAGTTGCCCCCGGGGTGGGCACCGATGGCTCGTCGGGCACACTCCCAGCCAGCCCAGCACATTCTGCCTCTCCCAGTCTGCCAGCAGCACCCTCCAGCTGAACTGGAGTTTGCCAGGTTCAAGATAATCTCTTGTTTCAGGAGGAAATCGCTTTCCTTGCTCCCAGGAACGCGTTTGCGGTCCTGGATGGGAGATTTCCCAGGGATTTTAGTGCACCGTTAGAATTGCTCCTCTCACCTGTCCTTGCCCGGTGGGAGGGGCAGCAGGACGGGCTCCGGCACCAGCTCCCCACTATAATGCTTAAATTAACAGGGAAGTTTTGGTAAATTGAAGAATAATTTCCTCTTGGGAAGCGATCATTAAATTACAGCATGCTAATGAAAATTTACAGCATCTGGAGGGAGGGTGGAGGGAGGGGCAGGGGCAGCGGTTTGCCGGTGTTTTCCCTTTTTTCCTGGCTGCAGCCAGAAGCAGGAGCTGCCACGGCCCAGCCAGAGGAGACGGACACATCCAGGGGGTTCGAAGGATGGCACCGAGCCTGGGGGAAGGTGCGGTGAGGCCAGGGCAGCCCTTCAGACCCCGAGAGCAGCGGCGGGAGGGAATGAGCCCCTCCATCCTCCCTGTCAGCACTGCGGGCTCGGCTGCCCGGGCTCTGCTGGGGCTCTGCGGGCAGAGGGGGTCGGTGCCCCCCGTGCCCATCTCCCCTCCCCAGGGCCGGTGGCAGCCGTGCCCATCGCCCCGGCAGCGCTGCGCTGCAGCCGCCGGGGCTGGGCAGGGAGCAGCAGCCGCCCTCGGCCGTGTTTTTCCAGCCCAACTCAATTTCCCCCGAGCCATGAGGCTCAACAGCTCCGGGAGGGCAGAGGCAGGAGCCTTTTGGGGAGGGGGCGCTGGGCACAGCTGTGTCTGGGGGGCTCAGAGTGAGGAAATGCAGATTTTTTTTTATTGCTTTGACCATACATAATTTAAATATTCAGACTGCTCTGGAATTCATTGAATTATACATGAATTTCCCAGGCAGCATTTTTGTAAATCTTGAGAAGCATTAATTTTTTTTTTCACTCCCTTCAAAACCTTGGCTAACCCTAAATTTATTTGGTTTTAAATTTTTAGAAATCCAGATCAATCTTGTCCAAAATCACCTTGAGGATGTCACCCAGACTGCTGGGTGATCCCGGTGTTAGTGAGGGACATGTGGTGATGTGTCAGTGTTTTATGCCAGTGTTTGGGTCAGCCCGGCAGGGTGAGAGATCCGAGCTCCCTCCCACGAGCCTTTCCCAGCCCTATCAAGCTCTCTGGGGAGCCAGCAAGAGGCTGGAAGGGAAGCAGGGACCCGTGCAGCCCTGTCTGCAACCTCTCCCTAGTTAGCTCACTCCTCATTATCCTTCCCTACCCTTTTAATTTCTCTCTAAACTCAACCAGCTATTGCTGTTCAAACTGAAATAATTAATTGGAACAAAATTGCCACTGTAGGAGAAAAGAATGATTAAACCCATCCAGCGGACAATGGGGCAATCACAGCCTAAGCAGCTAATTACAGGGATGCGGGATAATAACGGAGCCCTGGGCAAGCTGTGGGGCTGGATGAGCCGGAGGAGGCTCCGGGCTTGACTCAGCTCCGGGGCTAGCGCCAGTTCGGGAGCAAAGACGAAAATGCGGCAGCGAAAACCCCGCACAGCCCCGCACAGCCCGGGCACAGCCCCGCACAGCCCGGCACAGCCCGGCACTGCCCCGGCACAGCCCGGCACAACCCGGCACAACCCGGCACCGGCACAGCCCCGCACAGCCCCGC